>CAUYSK010083180.1:0-39842 GCA_963575035.1 Avahi laniger | reverse complement strand
TTTGATGGTTGGTGGTTGGTTGGATGGTTGGTAGGTTGGTGGGTGGTTGGTTGGATGTATGGTTGGTGGTTGGATGGATGGATGGAAGGTTGGTAGTAGGGTGGATCGATGGATGGATGGTGGGTGGATGGATGGATGGATGGATGGTGGGTGGATGGATGGATGTAAAGATGGTGGGTGGGTGGATGGATTGATGGTGGTTGGGTGGATGGATGGAAGGACGGTGGGTGGGTGGATGGATGGAAGGATGGTGGGTGGATGGATGGATGGAAGGATGGTGGGTGGATGGATGGATGGAAGGGTGGTAGAAGGGTGGATAGATGGATGGATGGTGGGTGGAAGGATGGATGGATGGAAGGATGGTGGATGGGTGAATGGATAAACATGAATCAGTGACTGCATGGATTTATGGTTTGCACAGCTGGGTGAGTGGGTGGATGGATATATGGGTGGGTGGGTGATTGGATATATTTATGGTCTGGATCAATGAACAGATGGTTGAATGGACAGGTAGGTGGATAAGCGGATGGACAGATGGATGGGTGGATTAACAATATGGATGGACAGGTGGGTGAATGGACTGATAGTTGGATGAATGGGTGGGTGAGTGATTGGAAGGAAGTATGGTTTGGAAGGATGGATGGGTATATGGATAGGAGGGTGGATGTGTGGGTAGATTAATGGGTGGGTAAGACAGCAATGCACCTTTGCTAATTCAAACTGAATTTAAGGAACACGAGGCCTCATTTCTTGCTGCTCTGTCTTTCCTACTACCCCAACTCATGCTATGCTGTAGTCAAGCGAAATCCCTCACTCCACGATCAAGACCACACAGCGCCAAGGCCTTTGCACACTCTGTTCCCCATACACAGAATCCTTCTCTTCCCCTGACTCCCCTCCTGATGAATCTCTATTCATCTTGCAGACCTCAGATGGACAACTCTACCTCTGAGAAAGAGTTCCTTAAGCCCCACGCCAGATTGGTGGCCCTCCTCGGTGCTCATTCTTATTGTGTAATATTTGGTCATTTTTGGCCAACAGAGGACAATTTCACATGGATCACAAGGTCCTCTGATTGTCCAATCCCAGTAGAACCGAGGACCTGCGGGCAGGGTCCACACTCATCCTTTTGCTTCCAGCATTTGGTGCCGTGATTAACCCAAAGTGCCTGACACATCCATAAACTGTCAGGGCAACAGGTGCACTAAGGATCTAAACTCCTGCCCCCCTCCTCGCAGCTCTTGTTCCAAAACAAAAGACCAGCTCAGGCTCTCCTGGTAGGAGCACCAGTGGCTCACATCTGGGGGGAAACGTTCACGTTCCCACAGGAACCTCGCAGAAACAAGACATAAAGGGCCTGGGGAGTGAGTGGGGATTTCGGCTTTTTTCTAGAACAAAGGAATCTCTGTTGCCCACACAGAGCCACCTCCCCTACGGCCAGGCACTTGTCACCCCCTCCCGACTGTCCACACCTGAGGGCTTCCAGGTGAGGGACCCTCAAGCCTCATGTCTGGGCTGGCTTCCTAGGAAGTGGGGTGCCTCCAAGCAGAGAATCAGCCGGTAAGGGAGACCACGAGGACACCTGTGACTCAGCACCATGGAAAGGCACAAGCCCAATGACAGCAGGTGGCCCTGCTGCTGGACACCAAGGTGAGACCAGCCCAGCCAGAGCCAACATCAAGGATGATGTGGACAGCCTCCTGGCCCTGGTCGCGAGTGGGTGGGGATGGGGCAGGGTTACAAGTAACAACCAAGCCAGGTACCCTGGGGAGGGTGCCCATGGGTCGGAGGTCACAGGCCACACCCACCTTCACACCTTCAACTGCTGAGCCCTAACACTTGTCCCTGCAGACGCTAGTGCTAGAGCATCCTTGGGCTACTCGCCCCCAGGCCCCAACTCCACAGCCCCTGGCCTGAGAGGGCCTGGAGGTGTTTGCAAACCCAGGTGCCCACAGAACGGGCCGCAGGCAGGTGCCATTCACGGCCAGGCTGCTGCTTGTGCTAAGGCACAATGCAAGTGCATCCACTCCAGAGGGGAGCACCAGACGACGGCGGGTGCTGCACCTCGCAGAGGTTCTTGGCTCCACCCAGGACTTCCAGCTCTCAGCTGCAGGGTTCTGCGCAGTCTCCTCCCTGTTCCTGGTTTCTTAGACAAGCTGATTACCATACCTGCTCCAGAGGATGAAAACATAACATCTATGGAGCTCAGTGCCTGACCCACAGGAGTGCTCGAAACGTGGCCCATGTCACTGTGCCACCACCTGTCATCCTCACTGGGGTCACGTGGTTCCCACAGAGGAGTTTTGAGTTATTCTGCGAAGGTAACTCAACATGTATGCCATGAAAGGAGAAAACGGTGAATTTAACAAAGAACCAAAATCTTACCCCATCACACAGAAGAAGAAACTGAGTCCAAAAGGGTCCCCCCCACCAAAAATCTTACAGAGTCAGTGCCCGGCCAGGGCCAGCCCAGGCTTAGGTCCCCACACTCACCAGCAGAAGGAGAGGGACATGGCAGCTGGCCACACCCCATACCCCAGGAACCCCCAGTGAGGGATTCCCGTTGGAGGGAAGGACAGACTCACTTCCCCACCCTGCAGGCAAACAACAGGCAAAGGCCTTGGCCCTGAGGGCCCTTGGCCACCGGGGAGGGAGGCGGAGGGCAGAGCGCACCAGGTTGGGACCTTCCCAGACCAGCACAACCTTTGTGCCCCTGAAGACGAGCCCCCTGAAACCCACCTACACCCAGTGACACCCAAGGTACAAGCACCCCCTAAGGAGAGAATTCTCCTCCCTGGGCAGATCCACCTGAGGCCAAAATCCGCCTTCTTAAATAGGGTCACGTGCCACAATAGAACAACCCAGGAGTCTGCACGGAGCCCGCAGACCCAGGCCCAGTCTCTCAGCCCCCAACTTGCTAAATGACTCCAGGAGAGGTATGTGCCAGCCTCAGTTTCCCCACCTATAAAATGAGTGGATGGAGATTACTGAGGACAACTTCAGTTCCAAAAGTCTCTAGGGGGACATTCCTATTGCAAAGCTTTACTAAATGATACATGTGCAATCTACCCAGTCTCTTCCTGCATTGGTCTTGCTGTCTCATCTTTGTCCTTTTTTAAAATTTATTTTATAACACCTTAGCTTGTTTTAATTGACTGAGTCATTTCAGCCAAAAGGCACACGGCTCCCAGAGCAGCCAGCCCCCTCGCTGTCATCTACATACTTGTCAGCCACCTGCTAAAGCAAAGCATTCGCCCTTCCCAAAAGGTGCAAGCGGGAACCGCGCCCCCCACACCCGGCCACCCACTCTAGAGAAAATAGTGCGTCCCAGCGTCCGTGCGGCCTCCTTAGAATCTGCGCGTACAGGAGCCTAGATCTGTGTGTCTTTTCTTTTAACAGAGGTGGGTCTCTATCGAGAGGAACGTCCTTCACCCTCCTTTGCTTTACTGAACGTATGTTGGAGGTTGGTCCATTGAGGTAAACGTCACGCCATCCAGGCTCCGTCCTCCCAGCAGCTGCATCTCGTCTGTTCCATGGATACACAGCGACGAACCGCAACGGCTCCTCCTCACGAGCATTTGGATGTTGGGATCCTTCGCTCTCCGGGGCGCGCTGCACAGCGGTTCTTACGCAAAGAGGTCTCTGCCCGCGCGTGTGCGTCTGTGGGGCACACTCCAAGGACCAGAGCCGCCGTGCCAAAGAGCAGGCGCACTTCCGGTATCGGTTGCCAAGTGCCTTTCGGGAAGGCCGCGAGGACGCCCACTTCCCTCACTGGGGCTGTTCTCAGGTGTGTCCCCAGCCCATCGCCCTTGGGATTCACCTGCATTCTCTCCCTGTAAGGTAAATATCTTCCCACCTGTTTAAAAGTTACTTGTGTTTTCTTTCCTGAGAACTGTTCGTGTGTTTGGGCCATTTCTGTGTTTGGTGACTGGCCTTTCCTTACCGATTCGTAGGGGCTCCTTGCACATCAACCCATTTCTGTCACACACACTTGCATTCTTTTCTTACAGTGATCAGTTGTTTATACGGTTTTCTCTTATGCAGACAAAAGATCTTGACTTTTATGGAGTCCATTTTTTTTTTCTTTTATAACTTCTGGGGTTTACGCCGTACTTGGAACGGCTTCCCCATTCCCAGATTATAAAACTCAGTCTCCCATGTTTTCTTCTAGTAGTTTTATGGTTTCATTTTTAAAGTTCACATCTTTGATCCATCTGGAACGCTTTCTGGTGCAAGAGTAAGGCAGGATCCAACTCCTGTTTCCCAGATGGCCTCTGCGTTCTTCCAGCCCAGCTCAGTGACTCATCCTTTCTTCCCGCCAACGCGACAGCCTGGCTTTTAAGGCAAAGGCTACGCGCCCCCAGCTGGCTGACTCCCATAGGGTAGGGGGGCTCACCCAGCCCCTGAGAGGCTCCCCTCCCCCAGGTGCAGCCCAAGGACGCCCCCAGGGCCCTCTGGTGGAAGCCCCAGGTGAAACGCACACGGCAGGCTTCCTCCAGGCATCGCTACTTATGGTATCAGAAAAGCGGAAGTGGCCCGAACACCCAGCGATGGGAGACACTTTAAAGTAACAGGCTTTTTGCAGCGGTCACGAATGATAACAGAACCTCCACACGCTAACGCAAGGGGAGAAAGTCCGAATCCGCCATGTTCAGACTCTGAGGCCTTTACCTTCAGGGAGGGCTGCTTGGGACAGAGGCCCTGGGACCATGTCCATGGGGACAGGATGGGGAGGTCCAGATTTCCAAATCCTCCGGGCATGCCCTGTCCTCCCGGGACACCCCCTCTTCTCCCCGGGGCCAGACTGGGCGCTGTTCAGGCCGGGGCCTGCGTCTGGCTCACCGGCATGGCAATGTGCAGGTAGCAGGTGCTCCAGAAACACCAAGGTACGTTTGGGGAAGGCGGTCTCTTCCACCAGCCCCTTGGCAAAGCTGCCACAGTGCCTTTGACATTACACATGCCCACAAAGACGTGTGCCAAGTTCAATCTAGGAGCAGTATTCTTAGTAAATTTCCAAGCGTGGGGCCTGACAGGACAGGCCGGGCACACAGCAGGTGAGCAGGAGACGTCTATTAGGTTCAGTGAACCAGGTCGACGAGGCTCTTCTATGGTTAACGGCTTTGGCGTTTAGAGTTACAGACTCTGGCGCAAACTCTGTGGCCCGAGGAAGGCGTGATTAACAACAGACTCGGGGCCCGATTTCCAGAGCAGAGGGTTTCGTGCGAGTTCGCTCACTCCCATCCCGCTGGCGGCCGCCCGCACCCCCGCCTCATCTGAGCTGGGGAGCCCAGGCCGGGAAGCAGATCAGAGGAGAGATAAGGCGGGAGCTAGACGAGAAGTCCTTCCATCTGGCTGCTCTCGCTCCAGCCCTCATCCCACCCTCACCCCGTCACCCAAGGAGCACGGGGTCCCTGTCGGAGGGTTCGACAGTCCTCAGCAGAAAGTGCCGTGCACCTAGCTACGGAGCAGCCGGGGTGCTGGAGAGGGCTGGGGCCCGCTGGCACCGGCAGGCCTGAGAACACCAGCTTCAGAGCGTCCCGAGCTGTCAGGCGAGTCCAAGGGGCAAGGAAGGAGGCAACAGAACTGGGCGAGAAATCAGCTGAGTCGTCAGAGAAAAATGTGCGAAATGTTGAGCCTGACGTGTCCCAGGGAGGGTGGCCAGTCCCGGCCCCACAGATGTCAGGACCATCCCTGGGTGAGTTATGCTCTGGCTGTTTACACGCCTGGAGAAATCAGATCAGGAAATATTTTAATAGGTGACTAGAAAGAGTCCAGACTACCTTCTCCAGAGGAATCTTTTTTTTTTTGGCCAAGATATTGACCAGGCATCGAAGTTTATGGGGAAAGACACATGCCCAGAACCCGGTGCTTTCATCTGGGCTCAAACTCAGTGCAGGGAGGGCCGGGTCATGGAAACCAGTGCCGGGCACAGAGCCGGCCCCAGCCTCTGCACACGCAGCCACACCAGGGATGGGCTCGGAGCAGGGCAGCCTCCGTTTGCAGGGGGAGGTGCGAGAGGGTGCGCCCCGTGCCCTGCCAGCGCAACCCGGGAGCAGAAGCAGTCCGATGCAAGGGCTGGGAAGGGAAGGAGTCTCTGAGGAAGAGCAGGAGGAAGCTGACAGCAACCGAAGAATTCCCAAACGCGGCTGCAAGAGTTTCCCTGAGTTATTTACAGGGTGAGATGCTTGCTCCCGGAATTAAAGCGGTTTGGGGTGAAAGGGCCTGGGAGGTTCATCTGCAGAGATTACAGAGCGGGGGCTGGTGGGGCAGGGTAGGGCCAGTGGGGGGGTGGCAACGGCACAGCACAGAGGGCTCTGCAGTGGACGAGCGCCGTGGCCGCATCTTGGCTCTGCCGTCTGATGGCCCCGACCCCCGGGCAAGCCCTCCTGGAGGCAGGAGAACCATCCTGACCTCACAGGGCTGCTGAGCGGAGTAAAACATCACAGGCACAAGAAGGCACCCAGCGCCAGGAGGCGCTCACTACGCCGCCAGCTGTGTGCCCACGTGACTGGAGACCCCAGGACACGGCGGCTGGAACCTGCCTTGAGACACATCACGCCTGCTGCAAACTGGGGCTCTGCCTGGGGAATCCCCTGAAAGATCTGGGGGTTCAAAGAGCGATGTGAGGCGCACGCTGAGTCGGACTAACGGCAGACGTGGACGATCGGGGGAGCCCTGAGCCCACAGATCCCGACGCGACAAGCACTGCTGGCGGCTTCCCCGGGCCGAGCACCGGGAGGGCGTCTCCCACACTGCCCAAGCACCCTCCCTGAGCAGCCTCTCCGGGGCCATCAACACAGCGTGCCCCGAATCTGCCAGGCAGTGAGCTGGGGGCCCCCCCTCCGGCACCCTCCTCCCCGAGGAGAGCCCAGGCAGCCGTGGGTCGGGGCTTCCCGCCTCCCAACACCTGTCACCCTCCTCCGGAAGCCAGTTCAGAACGTGGCAGTGCTCTGGGTGGCTGCCACCCCCGGAGTTCACACGGCACTGTCCATCCTCCCCAAGAGCTATTCATGGAGCACCTCACATTGCAGGCACCGAGGAGCGTAAGAGATTCGGGAGACCCCACCTGTTCCATGGGGTCAACTGTGCCTCCTCAGACTCTCACCGCAAACCCAGGAGGCAGACAGACATCGGCAGCTCTGCTGCCCACGTGAAGACCGAGGCACAGGAGACAGATGACGGTCCGGAGTCGCATTGTGGGTGTAGTACAACCTCCCCAGCCAGCCCGGGACTTGGTGATGTCTGCTAGAGCTGGGGTGCAGTACCGCCCTCGGCCTCCAGGTGGACGCCCCATTCTTGGCCTCCAGCCACCGAAGTTGGAGGCTCCAGGGTCCTTACGAGGAACCAGGGCCTTGCTTTGCCGCAGCTGGCTGTGAATTCCGGCCACAAGGTGACCTGCACCTAGACACGCCCAGAACCACACGTGCAGGACGATCCCTATGCCCTTCACTCCAAATAAACTGAGACTCCCTAACTTTCCCTAAACCTGTCTGGCACATGCAGCAGCAGCAGAGGCTACCCAGGCACCAAAACTGTGGAAGACTTTGACAATTCTTTAGGAACTGGGTCCATCGTAAGGGAAACTGAGGTTAGAACTCTGCTGAGCCTGGTCCTCGGCAAGCCTGCGTGCTCTCGCCGGCACGCGGGACACGTCATTTTGCCGATGAGACAACGGGCAGCTCAGAACGCAGGCCTGGCTGGCCCTGCTTCGCTCAGGGTTTGTGTTTTCCTTTTCTGGAGCGCCGACAGTTTAAAGATGGGGATCGGTCCCGGTCCAGCCCCGACCCAGGAGCACCGTGGAGGAGCCACGGCAGCGCAGCCCTGGGAACATCTGCTCAGCGGCTCCTCCCCCACCCCAGCAGGCCACGGCTCCTCCCACCCCCCACTTATCTGTCACGGCATCTGGCCAGCTGCCCGCGGCCTTCACCGTGTGTCGGCTGATACTGAACAGGCAGCACCTACCTGGCTGTAATCCTCTCCTATCACTCTTTCCTTCCCGCTAAGATGGAAAAAATGAGTCAGACCGGGGCGGCTTACCCCTTAAACAAACAGTCCGCCGCAGCTGGACGCAGATCTCATCCAAGACAGCGCGAGGAGGACCCTGCAGAGCCGGGGCTCGGGTGGCTTTGCAAAGTGGGAGCTGAGTGACGGGAAGCAGAAGGCCCTGCTCCTCCTGAGACCCCCACCCAGGGCCAGAGAAGCCCGGGGAGGGCAGGGAGGACAAAGGGCTGCTCGTGGAGTCACCAGGATTCACCAGCCTCCTCCTCTTCTCTCTCAGCCTCTATTGCCGGGATGAAGACCCCAAAAAAAAGGACAAAGGCAATCGTGCCGCCAGCGGGGACCGAACCCACCTCCCTTGGCTGCGCGGCGCTCTCTGGAGGCTGACTCTCAGCACTGGGCCTGTGCCCCCGAGGCCGGGCAAAATCCAATTCCCACAATGCAGAGGCTGTTTTAAAGGCTCCACCTCTGTCACTTACTAGCTGCAGGACTTCTGTGCCTCCATTTTCTCACCTGTAAAATGGGCTGATGTCCCTTGCCTTGGAAAATGCCATCAGGATAAAACAAAATGTGAAACCACTTAGGGTAAGGTAAAAAAAGAAAAAGCGAAAGAAACAAAAAAGACCAACCAACCCAGAGAGTCTTACTTCACCTGCAGAGAACATTCCCAGGCAACCCCCGCCGGCCCTGTCACTGTCACGTGTTCCTTCCACCTTAATCCACACCTCGGAGCTGGCCCGGAGCCCGAGACCCCCAGCGGCTCTGCACCCTCCCCCGACCACAGGGCTCCTACAGGATGGGGAGGCAGCCGCTTGTCCCTCTCTCCTGGGCAGAGCAAAAGGGGCGTCAGCTCCCATTTAAGACCTCCCCACACGACTTTCGGCCCAGACGCTCATGCCCTTGGACCACAGCCCTCCCCAGCGCCCACAGAGCGCTCCAGGGCCAGGCAGCTGTTTGTAATTCGGCTGCCCTGGCCCCGGGAAAGGGAGGTGCAGCTTGTCCACATGGAGGGGCCCAGGGCGCTGCAGGGCGTGCAGGGACAGGCGCAGGGTGTGCAGCCCCTCCCCAGGACGTCCCGGCAGCGCCGGAGAGATGGGCGGTCCTGAGAAGGAAAAGAAGAGGGACGTCTCCCTGTGGCACTTTCCTTGTTACCGATGAGCAAGGAAACGTTAAGACGTCCTCAAGCCCCGTGTTTTGTGGGGTGAGAAATAAACCGTGGGTTTGGAGGCCAGCTTCCAGCACCTTCCAGTGTGGGTGCCATCTGCCTGCAGAGGGTGAGCTGCCCACCGCCAGAGGTGTTTGGTGAACGTCGGTCCTCAGAGCCTGCCCTGGACGGCAAGGTCCCGATTTAGAAGTCCTGAGACCCTTCCAGTCCTCTGAGGCCGAGAAAAGACCTTCCAGGTGTGAACACTATTCCCTGGCAGCAGAGATTCAAGACGGTCCGGGTCCTCTCCCCAGTGACGGGACGCCAGACGCAGCCCTCCGCAGCAGACAGCGTCTCCACGCCTGGCCCGTCACCTGGCATCAAAGCCAGTCCAAGGGCCAGGACTCCCGGGGTCTGGTTCCCCAGGACCCCCCACGCCTTCTGAGTTCATTCATCTGCAAAATGGCCCAAGGCCAGAGGCCAAACTGGGAGCCCTCCCAGAAAGTATCCAGTTCCTTCTGCAGAAGTCTGGGGCACGTCCCGCCAGGCCCCTGCGCTCCTGGGCAGAGGAAGTACATGTGGAGAAACTCCCGGAATCCGATGCAGAGAAAGGCTCGACAGCCCCCGCCCCGGCGTTATCTGCGAAGTGCACTCCGCCCACCGATGCGCCTGGGTCACGGCAGAGCCCCTGAACCTGCGCAGAGTAGTTCTGTTTCTTCTTTCACACTTTATAGAAACTCGTTACTGCCACCCAGCCTCTGCCGATAACCGTAACAGCAACGTAGAACACCATCTGTAACACTCGCTGTTACACAGTAATAACTACAGCCACAGCCACGGCAGTAGCGAGCACTGTTAGCAACACCACGGTGGCACCTGGTGGCTTCGCTGAGCGCAGGCCATGCCCTGCGTGCCGGCCAGCAGAGGGCTTGATGTCCTCACCGACGTCACTTCCTTCCATCCTGGTGGCTGCCCTTCCAGGCAGGCGGTGCTGCTGCCTCCGATCGGAGCTGGCAAACGAGCCGGGGTCCAAACCTGCTGTTGTGGCCCCCCACGCCCGGAGTCCCTGCCCACCCCTGCTTCCCTCCGCAGCCCTGAACTTCCTTTCGAAAGTCAGAGAGCCAACTGTGAGCTGCTGATGGGGCCAGGCCCTACTCAAGTTCCGAGGGGGCCAGAGGGACATAGGGACCCTCCTATCTGCTGTGCCCAGTGTTGCCCAAAGTGCCCTCAGCTGGGCACCAGCAGCAGGCGTGGGGGGCAAGCCAAGGAGCTCGTGAACCCGCAGGCCCCAGGCTTGGCGCCAGGCTTTGCCCCAGGCCCTCGGAACCTGAATCTGCAAGGCTGGCCGCTGTGTGGAGGCCCCGTTCTCCACCCCCGGCGCTCCACCCCCGGCACCGCCTCGCTGAGCCTGCTCAAGCCCCACCTCAGGAGGCTGGACCTGCCCATCGTCCTTCTCCGGTCCCATCAAGCCCAGAAAACGGCAGGCAACACCAGGCCATGGTCACAGATGCAGAGAACGCCAACCCTCTGCAAAATGCCAGTGCAGCTGCCGTCCTGGGACCAGCAGTGCACGCCAGGGCAGTGCTGGAGCAGGGTGCCCTGCCGCCGGTGCCAAGGGCTCCGACAGCCCACGTGCCGAAGTGGCCGCAGAAGGACAGCCTGGGTGGGGCTTTCCTGACAGCAGGGACACAGTACCCCCAGCTCCCCTCGTGTGCTGGACACCAGGCTCCCTCTCTGGGTCCTCACCCCCGGCCTGCGGGCTGAGTCAAGCCTGGCCATAGGTTCTCTTCTCTGCTGCTTGGCCACAGCCAGCGCTCAGCAGCAGCCTGAGTCCCCAGAGACAGGGAGTCACCCCGCTCTGAGCCCAGAAGGGTCCCTTGCCCTGGTCAGGCCCCACAGGGCAGTTCACTCAGTCAATCGAAGGCTGCACCTGACGGCGGGCGGGGAGGTGTCTTCTTGTGTCAGGAGCATCTACTCGGGGACCTGCTGAGCCAGCGGAAGAGTCCAGAGCCCACGCCGTCCTGGGACCTAAAGGCCAAGCGTTGGTCCCTCAGTTGTCTCCTGTGGCACCTTAACAACCCCCGAGCAGCTCAGCTTCATGGCATGAGTGAGCTCCAGCATGTCACCTACACGAAGGCCACCCCATCTACTAACCTCACGCATTTACGGTGATAGTAAAGACCACAGCCAGTGTTGTGGAAGTCCCGCGTGAGCAGTTTACACGTGCAAATTCCCACAGTCCTTACAGCATGCCTCTGAAACATATTATTTTCATGCCCATTTGATAGATGAGGAAACTGAGGCATGGAGAGGCACTGCTGGGTGCTTTAGCTGTGCTGAGCCCGGGCGCTCGGGGATGGGCACACAAGCGAGCTGAGTGGCTGGGGACGTGGGAAGCAGCAGCCCGCCACCCCTCCCGATTTGGGGTCTCCACGGAGCACTGGACTTCTCTAAGCTCCACCTCTGCATCCTAAATCATCATCCTCGCTGCGGCACCAAGACCAAAGTGCAGAAGCTCAAACCCAGGGACGCACCACTCTTGCGGCTCACACACAGACTCCGCACAATCCGGGTAGCCTCGGATGGTGGGGAGCGTGTGAGGACAGAGCGCTCCGGAAGACGCACAGACAGACAGACTCCGGCGAGATCGGGTGAGTTCTGAGTAGGAGTCCTTGTCTTTCAGAGACACACGCTGAAATGGTTACAGAACAAGGGAGGTGACATCAGGGATCTGATTCGAAATCGTCGGCGTGGAGGGGCCTGGGTGGGCGGCTGGAGCAAGGCTGGCCCCAGGGGAGCCCATGCAGAACACAGGGTTTGTTGGGCTGTGTTTGAACTTTCCCGTAAGAACAACCACAATAATGACAATAGACTGTCACAGCCAAACCCATGGGAAACCCCTTAACTCAAAGCTCCCCCTGCCCAGGGTCCATCTGCTCCGTGAGACCTGTCCAGGCCGCAGTCTGCAGGATCATGGGGTCTGTCCCTTGGAGAAGAGCACGCACGCCCACGGGCGCAGCGGGGAGACAGCATCACAGCCCCTTGCTGAGCGTGAGGCTGCCCTGGAGGAGGGAGGCAGGATGGGTTTGCACACACCCTCCTCTGCCGTCTGGGCACTTCTTCCTGGTCCACCCCGACCACCACCATCTGTGCTGAAACCCAAGCCACGTGGATCAAGGGTGCGCAGCCACTCATGGCTTTCAAAGTGTGGCCCCTGGACTCCCAGCATCTACATGGCCTAGAAACTCCTTAGAAATGCAGCTTCCTGGGCCCCATCCCAGCCCTCCTAGTCAGAGACAACCTGTGCTTTAAAAGCCCCCCAGGGGTTCGGATACATGGTCTACACCACACAGAGAAGCCCAGGACCCAGTCTAAGCAAGGACGCCCCCTCTTGTCTGACTGACAGATTAACTACTCTAAGACCATGGGAGGGGCCACGGAGTCTCAGCTTTGCTTCCTCCACCCCAGGGTTCCTCACATCAGCACCTGTGACACTGGGGGCTGGCTCAGTCTTTGTGGCGAGGTCGGGGGGGTGTCCTGCACACTGGGCAGCATCCCTCTGGCCACAAGATGCCAGTGGCACCTCCACCCCAGTTGTGACCATCAAAAAACATTTGCAGACATGACCACATGTCCCCTGGGGCAAAAGGGCCCAGGG
Organism: Avahi laniger; assembly: GCA_963575035.1. Classification (NCBI taxonomy): domain Eukaryota; kingdom Metazoa; phylum Chordata; class Mammalia; order Primates; family Indriidae; genus Avahi; species Avahi laniger. The sequence continues at coordinate 27,042 of CAUYSK010083180.1, read as the reverse complement.
CTGAGAACCCCTGCAGTCTACCTATCTCAGGTGCAGGACACTGGCCTCCCTAGACAGGCAGCCGCCCTCTTGCCTCCCACCCGCCTCCAGCTACCCACCCAGAGCATCTCCTTGCCTCTCCCAGCAGTGCCACCGGCCAGCCATCCCCCGTGAACAATGTCACTACTACATTGGATGCGCCATGTGTTCCCAGTGTTCAGCTGAGGTATCTCCACGGCCCAAGCAGTACTTTTTGAGCTAAACAAGCATTATTGAGCCTAAATAATGTTAATAATAATTCCATGGAAAACAACTGCAGTAGGAAATCCTGCCCCTGCCCTTCTACCCAGGAACGTGCCCTTCACCCCACCATGCCCTTCCGCAGGCCGAGCATGTTGAGCAGACCTAGCGTCACTTTATCCCTCTTTCCAAAAAGCTGCCTAGGACATCACCAGCCCCCTCCTTCGGAAGAAGGAAGAGCAACATCTACAAGGAACATGGCCCCACTTTCTCTTTCCCTCCTTTCCCAGGAGAAGAACACAGAACTGGCACGGGAAGAGAAAGTGGAACCACTGCTCAGCATTTCAGATGATCAAAGGGAAACAAGAAAAGGAAAAGGCAGGAGAAGAAAACGAACAGCAAAGACAGATCCTGGCACACCCTCCCCTCGTGCAGGGCTCTCAGGCGCCAGGCAGCCCCTCCCGCCCCAGGCTTGTCTGCTGCCCCCACAACAGGCCCCAATAACTGACCCAAATGGGCCAACGCCCATGCCCAGTGGGCATACGGCTGGACCACCGTCCTCTCCAAGAGGAAGGCCTCCACGTCCAACAAGAGGAAACCACGGCTGTGCTCACTAGTGTACATTCTTATGTATCAAAAAGACAGAAGGACAGACCAAGACAGAGGCTTCATGCTACACACCATCATTGGCAGGGGCCACAGCTGTCTCTCTGAAGCACAGGGACCAGCTGCCATGGGGGCTGTCCCATAGCAAACAGGGGCAGGAAGCAGCTGAGCCAGAGCCCTCACCTGGCTTCGAGAATGGGCTGGTGGCCACTATCTCAGCACACACGACTGTCACGACAGGCACCAAAACGTAAGCCATGCTTGTCACTGGGAGGTGGAGGGTGCTTTTTGTGCCTTTGTGCCAGCCAGACTTGAAGAGCTAGACTTGCACATTTGCAGATGGAGCCACCCTGCCTGGCGAGGAAGGCTGGCCCAGGGACCACAGGTTTCGCGTAGGCAACACCCGACAGCAGGGTCTGGTATAAATATGCACAGGGGCCAAAGAAAGAACACGAATGGGGCAAAGCGCCATCTGCATCCATCAACAGGCTCCTTCCTTCACACATGCCAGGGGTGCACCCCACAGTGCTCAATGGGGTGGGTCTGCATCCTGGGAAAGCAGGCTGCTTTCTGATTAGACACGGCCTGTAGGTGCCTCCCTCTGATTGGTCAATGGCCCCACTGGGCTGGTAGGCGCCTCCCTCCAATTAGCCAATGCCCCATTGGGCGTAGGTGCCTTCCTCTGATTGGCCCATGGCCACATCCACTTTAATTGCACTTTACTGGACAAAATCGTCTGTTTAGCCATCTCACTCCCCCACTGCACCGGAAGCTCCTTGTAGGGCAGAAGCATCTCCACTGCTCACCTGTGCATCTGCAAGGGTCGGCCTCGTGCTGGAGGTCTATGAACGCTGTCCAGCAAAACTGCTGACACACCGCTTTCTTCACATGCGTTCCCTCTGCACACCCCGCACGGGGAGAGTCCACCTGGAGCAGCACAAGGCCCCGTCAGCGTCCCCACCGGCACAATGGTGGTAGTCGCTACATGCTTCCCACTCAGGTCGAAATGCTCGCCCTTCCTCACGGGGAGGTCACTGCTTCCCTAGTGCAAGCGCCAGAGGTTTCAGCTTCAGTCACTCCCCCACACACGTGTATTTTGATGGCACTTTGTGGCATTTATTAAAAGGGGGGGGACCAGAATCCTAGCGCTGAGGTGCCGGCGGGAAAGAAAAGGACAGAGGAGGGAGCTTCCCCCAGAGAGCACAGGCCTCGGAAGCAGGAGGCAGCAGCATCCTCCATCTCATTGACAAAGACATCTCCGCACACAGGCTGGGCTCCTGCCCCCGGGGCTCCGGGTAATTAAATTTTGAGAAAAGTGGGTCAGACTGTGGTTCCATGTCTTAGGTCTGAGTCACCAAAGGATAGTGACATTTACTGCTAATGTGGGGTTATTACTTCGGTTGAGAATCTTCCAGAATAACTATTATGCTGATAGGAAGCTGATGGCATGATGGCTCGGACTATTTGACACAGATGACACAGAGTGACCTGCCTCACCTGCCGTGCATGCGACGGTGCGTCCATCCACCCCAGTGGCCTGGAGCTGGGCTGACGCGAAAACAGCGTCTGAGCTGGCTCAGCTCCCTCTGCCCACCCTCGAACGCACCCTCTGAACGAGGCCTGGCTGGGACCGCAGGAGCACGCACGTCCCCAGCTCGGGCTCAGAACCTCAGAGGTGGCCGTGCGTGACCCGATGAACTCGCCAGTAGATGCTTTCCACGGTACCTGTTCTCACGCTCACCCGAGAGGGAGGCACCATGCTCCTTCTCGGCACAGCGAGGGAGCCCCGGGCCAGCGAGCGCAGAGCCCAGAACCTGGAACCGCAGCCTCGAGCTGCGCAGGAGCTCCTGGGTCGTGACAGTGACAACAGGGGCTCTCGCTGTGCTTACACGGTCATGCGCTGAGCCCTCACAAAACTCCTGCTGCAGCCGTATCATCGCCCCCTTCTCACAGATGGGGAAACTGAGGCACTGGGGGGTGAAATGCACAGCTGGGAGGAGCTGGAGCCAGGGTAGGAGCCCGGGCTGTCTAGCCGGGCTGCCGCCCTTCCCCGTCACGCCATACCCGGTCTGCGTGCCGTGTCCCGTGGCAGCTGCGGTTCTGCCTGCGACCAGGGCCAAAGCAGACTCCGCCTTCAGGCTCTCGATGCCCAAGAGCCAGGCCAGAAAGTTTCAAACTAACATTTGGCAAAGTGCTGACACCAGATGAGTCGATCATATGGGAGAATATAAATAGCGGGGGAAGCAGAAGCTATGATATAACATCGCCCTCCTCTGAGTAAAAACAGACACATCAAGTTGCTGGACCCTGCTGGACCCAGCCTGCCCTGCGGCAGAACCAGAGCGTGCGGTCACCCAGAGGGCTCCATGCCACGTATCATCTCTTCCTCTCGCATCCGGCAGGGGATGGGGCATGGTGAGGAGAGACGTCACCGGGCCATGAGCTCCCCAAACACACTGGGCCCTGCACGCACAAGCACGTCGGGACAGCCTTGTAAATACGTGTGCGTGAACATGCGTGTGTGTGCACGCTCACACAAACATATGCCCACAAATACACACACATACATGTCATACGCACAGACACAAAAACACACAGGCACACACAGGCACGTGGATCACACGCCGTGCAAACCTGCACATTATGCGCACACGCACAGGAGTACAGCCCCAGGATCAGCTTGTCAAGCATTTCCGCACACGTGACCTCGCGTGACCTGCATGAGGACCCCACGGGGTTACGTGGGACAGTGCACCCACCGTGCAGATTGACCCCTCTGGTGGATCAGAGCCCGCAGGGGTCTCACCAGCAGCTAGTGCCACCTTGTGCACAGACACATCTACCTTTACTATTCTTCTAGAACAGTTGTGTTTAAAGAGGATTACGGAAACACTGCTTTTTCCTTTTGCAAACACACCACTCAAAACGGGGGTTGCGACCATGTCCAGCACGCACAGGGTGCTTACTGCAGGTCAGGCGCTCCACAGAGCAGTCTGCGGGTATCGCCTCGAAGAACCTTCACAGCCGCCCCTCAAAGCGAGAAATGCGCCTCTCCCATTTTCAGGAGGGAAAACTGCAGCGTGGTGACTTGTCCCACCCCAGCCAGACTGAGAGCCCCGCAGAGGCAGAGAAACAAAGTCTGCACAGTGGCGGCCTGCGACTGCCCGTGCTGCCCGGGGCTCAGCAGCTGATTATCAAGGAATGTCCCCTCCGACATCCGACCACCTGACGTCCCGCACAGGTACCCAAAATTGTCACTAGAGGCCCCACATCCCAAGCCGAGGCTGTCTGTCACCTGTCTTCGGGGCTGTGCAGACCACTCTCGCTGTGCCAGGGGGCCCCCCCGCCCCAGTGCAGGGATGTGGGAGGAGTGGGGCAGAGAAGGGGTTAATGAAGCGCCCAGGACCTACCCAGGTTTCCCCTGTGAGGCACTTGTGTTCTCCTGGCAAAGGGCTCCCCTGCGTGCTGGGGGCGCATGGCAGCCAACCATGTTAATGAGGGGCTTTCCAGCCAGGGGAAGTGGCCCAGGAGAACTCCGGGACAGGGGCTGGAGTGTCCTGCCAGGAGGGAGGGACGAAGGGTGAGATGAAAACCAGAGGTGGACGAGGGCCGGAGAAGGAGACTCCTTTCTGCAACAAAAGGAGGGGAAGGCCAGTGCAACATCACCTCCTCCAGGAAGCCCCTCAGCTCTCCCCAGTGGAGGCTACGCTCCCAGATGTAGAGTATTGTTTTAAACAATACTCAGCGTGTCCCATACGGGCCACAAGTAAAACGAACACAGTGTCTGCCTGTCAGACTGGGTGCCCTGGAGAGAATGAGGGGTCTCCCCGTGCACCTCTGTCTCCCCACAGTCCCCAGGCCCCGTGGACATATGGAGAGGCCTCGTTAGCCAAGAGGAGGGGACTGTGGCCAGTCAGGTCTCTCCTGGAAAAAAACCCAGGAGGGAGGGAAGAAGGGAAGGAAGGAGGGAGGGAGGGAGGGAGGGAGGGAAGGAAGGAAGAAAGGAAGGAAGGAAGGAGAGAAGGAGGGAGGGAGGGAGGCAGGGTAGACAGGAAAAAAGGAACTCAGACTCCCTGCTGGCCGAATGGAACGCCTTCCTCAGGGCCCTGTTCAGACTGGGCCCCAGGCCGGGACTATGCTCGTGGCACTGGGCCTCTCCCCGGGACATGATAACCCGACATGAAATGAGAAGATGAAACTCTGATAAGGCTAAGAGTGACGTGCCAGGCAGGAGGGTAGACAGACCTGCCCAGGGTCCCTGCTCCAGGCCTCTGTCCGCTCCAGGCCCGTGTGAGGCCCGACGAGATGACGTGGCTGGTGCTCAACACGGGCCAGGCAAGTGCCAGAAAATTCATCCCCATATGTCACCGTCTCCAAAGGCAGTTCCCAGAGCCATGTGACGTGACAGGGAGGGACAGATCCCTCAAGGCTCTTGAGTGGGTGCCCTCAGGGGAGTGGGTGACTCATCCTTGGCCTCCGGGGGTTGCTCTCTGTCACTGTAATCAAGTGGGGTGCGGGGTCTGTTCCCCGCAGCCCCTGCTCCAGTCCACAAAGTCTACAACCCAGGAAGATGGGATGGGGGGGTCCAGGCAAGAGACGGGCCAGACAGCTGGAAGGCAGGGACCAGGCTGGCATCAGCTGTGCTCGGCTAAGGGCGTGGCAGTGGGGAGAGTCCAGAAATATCTGAAGGGTGGGGTAAAGGGGCCTGCTCTGGCCAGCACCCCAGAAACAGCCCGGGAGCAACATCTCGGTAGGAGAGACAGAGAGCCTGGCACCAGAAGGACACTCCTGCCCAGGGCCACTACTGGGTGGTTGAAGCCCTGGACGGAACCACAACTCCAAGCCCTCCAGCCACTGAAGTCTGGACCGGAGGAGGGAGGGGGCTCCGGGGCTGGGGGGGTCACCAGGCTTCTGGATCCCTCCCACCGTCTGTTCTTTCCTGGGGAGCAAGAGGGAGGAGGCAGAGGATGGAAAAGGATGTCTTTCCAGCCAACTTGATTGAGTCAGAGGAAATTTAACCATTTGATACCTGTCAAGTCTCACAGAATTTGGCCGACTCTCCCACAAATTATTGCAAAAAGTGATCACGTGACTGGAGTCAACCAATGGTGTGCCAAGGAGATGACCTCAATTTCCAAATATTGGGGTCATGTTTCATTTCCCATACTCTCCCTCCCCGTTACAATGTTAAGCAGCCCCAAATGCAATCTTACTTTTCATGCCTTCACACACTTGGCCTAGAAGAAGGTAGGAAAAAGAGCTGTGTTCAGAGAAAACTCGGAAAACATCTGGCAAATCCCAAGATGGAGAAGAGAAAAGGCCCGCGCTGAGGACCTCCCCCCTCGCCTGCATCTGGCCGCGCACTGAGGATGACTTCCAAACGGTCCCACCCTGGTTGGTGGAGAGGGGTTTGCAAAGCCCACCAGGAAAAGCGGCTTCTTCACAGGCTTCTAAACGTCTGTTTTGACAAAGACAAAATGTCCAACTCCACGGCCAGCTGCCCTGTGCCACCCTGCCAGTTCCACAGATGGGGGGAGGGGGAGGCGGGGGAGGGGTGAATGCACGGTCCCCCAGCTGCACCGCCAGCCCCGGCCTCCTGGGTGACGATTCCCCTGCAGGATTCCCTCCTGAGTCCCTGGGGAAACCCCCGCAGAGGCACTGAGACAGGGCCAAGTCCCCGGGGCAATGGCGTGGTCCCCTGACCACATCCTCCTCCTCCTCCTCTCCACTCCACTCTTCTATGAATCTCTGTTGTCCCCCACCTTCAACTAACCCCTCGAGAAAGACAAGGCCAGCTAGCCCAGGGTCACGGGTGGCAGCCCCGGATAAGACCCCCGGTCCTGGGAGCCAGGTCAGGCTCCTGGCTCCTCCCCGGCAGCCCCGGAGCAGCCCCACATCCTGACTCCTCATCTGCACCAGCCCAGCAAGCACTGATTGTGCCAGGAAAAAGGAAAAGAATCTTTTAATTGGCAAGCGGGGCGTGGAATGATTCTTCTCACTTGTCTTCCCATCACAAAGTAGAGAAAGCAGCCTTCTCCCTGGGGGGCAGCTAGCTGGCCCAGCTGAACACTGAGCCCACTGGCCCTTCCCTTCACACCAGAAGCTCTGAGCCTTCATCTCCTCACCTGTCCGTGGGGAGTTGGGGCACCTTTCAGGGCTTTGGGCTCTGACGTCTGAGGGTCTGAAGACCCACCCCGGAGCTACCACCAAAGGTGACGCTTAGGAAAACACTCCCCCAGCAGGTAGCTGTGCCAGAGAATCAGAACCAGGAGAACCCAGGCAGGGCACAGTCAGCACCCGCCTGGCAGACCCTCCCACCCCAGGGAAGCAGGGCTCCTTCCAAGGGCTGACCCCTGGCAGAAGGAATCCCACATCTGCATGTCATCCAAACCACTCACAGCCCTGCCTCCAAGACCAGCTCCTGGCTCTGCTCCAGGCATACAATCTCTGTGCAGGGAACCTAAGAAAAGCTGCCTCCCATGAGTGCAGGAGGTCTGGGGCTGTGGGATTAGGAGCAGGGCTGGTCTACCACCCTGCAAGGCTCCCCAGTGCTACTGAGCACTAAGGCAGCCAGAACTGCAAAAAACCCCGTCCCGAGGGAAAGCAAAGAGCCAGCCCAGCCTAGAGGGAGAGTGTGCCTAGGGCAAGTCCAGCGCTGGAGGCCGAAGCTTTTGGGATTCCCCCCACCCCAGGAGCCCCGCGGGAGGAGTCCGGATTTGAGGACGGTGACTCTAGGGGGCGGCCCTGCCCGGCTTTCAGCAGAGGAAGTTCTGCTGTGGGGCCGTGTGGGCAGAGCTGGGCGCCTGTGATGTGGGACGGAGAACGCAAGGTTTCGGGACAAAAGTTTGCCCGCCTGGTGGACAACCCCTCCGGCCGGTCCAACTCGCAGCCCCACCCGGCCCGCGCGTTTGCGGACTGTGGCGGCGCGTCGCCCCCTCCGGGCCCCCAGCCAATGGCATTCGCTGTCTCGGCCCGTGCATTCCACAAGCCAAGGGGGAAAGTTCGCAGCGCGGAAGAGGCGGGCGAAGGCGCCGGGGATGACAGCGGCTCCCGGCCGCGCGCCCCGTCCAGCGGCCCCGCGCCCCGGAGCCCTTACCTGCGCGGCTCGGAGGCGGCGCCCACAGCAGCAGCAGCAGCAGCAGCGGCAGCGGTGGCGGCAGCAGCGGGGCGCCCGGGCGGCGCGGGCTGCGCGCTTTCCAGCGGGTGTGGACGTCCATGCCGGCGGGGCGCGGGCCGGGGCGCACAGGGGCGCTCGGAGGCGCACGGGGACGCACGGGGGCGCGGGGCTCGGCCCGGGCAGCGGACTCAGCAGGGACCGCGTCACTTCAGGAGGGCATGGGGAGCTCGGCGCCTGCCTGTTCTCCTTTGTGACGGTGGCTCTTCTGTAAGGGGCGACTGGCGCGCTCGCCCACGGGCGGGAGGGCTTGATTCTGGCCCGCGGGGCGGCCGGGACCCCGCTCGGCTCGCTCACCCTCCTCGCCTCCTCCTCCCGCAACTCCTTCTCGCCTCCTCCTCGCCGCCGCCGCCCCGCGACCCGCTCCCCGTGGGCGCTCCGCTCGAGTGAGGTCCTGCGCCAGCCGCGGGGACGAGGAGTGCGGACCTCGCCTTGGGCGCCGTGCACTTTTTTCCCCCTTTCCTCCCTCCCTCTCTCCTGGCAGGCAGCCGCGGAGGCTGTCGATCCCCGAGGCCCGCAGCAAATCAGAGCCCGGCGCTGCGCTCGGCCCGGCCAGCCCCCGCCTCCCACTGGGCGCCGCGGGCGAGGGGTGGGGTCAGCGGGCGAGTCGCGGCGAGGAAGGGGCTGGCCCGGGGCGGGAGCGGACGTGGGGCGGGCGCGGCGCCCCTGCTCATTCTGCGAGCGGGCGGCGGCCCGGGCGGCTTTGGGGCCCAGCGGCCCACCCTGGTCCCCCACTCTTCCCTCCCCAGGTGCCGGCACCTGGCCGAGCGCCAAGAACCAGTGCGGAGGGGCCGCAAAGTTTGATCTCTTTGAGTTCGAAAGAAAGAGCTGCAGCTCACCCCGCCTAACTTTTTCATTAACGCGGAGGAACTCAGAGCTCCTCTTCTGGGTGGAGACTAAACTTCCACTCCAGCCAGATCGGGGCGCCCAAGACTGTGGCGACGTGTCAACCCGGACAGAGGACCTTCCACCTCCCTCTTAACTGCAGATTGGCATGGGACCCCAGTTAGGGTCTAACGTCCCAAGAGGTCCCAAGCCTCCATGTACTTGGACACCGAACATCTGGGTTATTAATCAGGCGAAGTTTGGCTCTGCTGTCCCGCCCTCCCCCCAGACCCCTTCCCCGAGCCCCTGCCTACTCCCTGGTGGCCCCTCTACAATAAAAAGAAACCAAAGAAGACATCCCCTTTGGGAGTTGACAGCTGGCTAAGCAGAGGGCATTCCTGATCTGCTGCCCTGGGGGAGGAGCCGCCGGCGCTCCCCCTCCCGCCCGCACTTCCCTGAGCCCTTCGGAGGACTCCTTGGGCCGGAGGCCTGCCCGCTCTGGGTGGTGGGTGGGAGTCTCCCCCTCAAACTTCCCCAAGCCCAGGAGGCCTCTATGCACAGCCTGCTGAAGCCTGACCTTCGCCTCTTCCCACAGGGCTGCAGGGTTGTTGTTAAAACAAGGAATGAAAGTGAATTAAGAAGGCTTTTCCAATCCCAAGCCATCCCCATTCCCTTTGAGCAAACAATCCAGCCAGCAATGCCAGACAGGGCTGGGACTCCGCTCTCCAGTTACAACTCCAGACTGGGCGTGAAATTCCCCAAATGCCCTTTAATCCCCAGCATTCTGGAAAAGGAGATGAGGAAGGCAGGCAGAGGTTAAGTTTGCTGGGATGGCCCTGAGCTGGCTCTTGAGCGGGATGGCAGGCAGGTCGCCGGTGCTCACTAGTGGTCAAGCTTTCAGCCTCCGTACCTGCCACTTGTACTCCTGTAGGTGTTCAGTGTTGCACAGGACAAGGATGAGAAGGTCTGCGTGCACGACAGGGAGGGTGCTTGAGATACATTCTGCAAAGCAAATGTTATATTTGGTTTTTATATTTCTTTGTTATTTGATTATTTTTTACAACTTGCATAGATCATATATGTGATGGGGAAATGTGTACATATGTGAGTTGAGAGCATGTGTGCATATGTATATGTGAGTGTGGGTGTGTGTACATGTGTGAGAGAAGTGTGTGCATGTGTGTGTGCATGCGTGTGGGGTGCGTGTGTTGGATAAGCTGCAGGGCTGGTGCTTCTATTCTCTGTGTGCCTCAGTGAGTGAGCAGTTCCCTCTAACGCTTCCTGAGCACCAGCCCCATGTGGCCCCTGGAGTGCCCCACACCCACCACAGGAAGGCCAGCTGTGCCCTAAAGACAGGGGTGCTGACACAGGTCGGTGGCCTGATTATCCAGAGAGAGTGCCGACTCTCTGATCCCAGCCTTGGAAATGTTTTCTTTTTCCCCAAGGACACATGTGTCTCCTTTTCCAAAACTCACACGTGTGCATCGGTGCTGATCAGCCAGCGCTCCGGACACCTGTAACTCAGAACTGGCATCTGAACTTTGGCCTGGGTTAACACAACTAGTCCCTCAAGAGCTGAAAGCCAAGTGACCGCCCCAAGGACCCCCAAGATTTGACCTCCCAGCAACAATAGGAAGACACAGGTTTGCGACTCGTGGATGCAGCAGCCGGGACAGAGGCATTTTATCCTCTCCTGGAGAGCAAGTGGTGCAGTGGCCTGGCCAGAATGGCAGATGTGCTTCCACCCTCATCCAAGCCTGCAGTGGGGCAGAAAGGCAAGTTTCTATCCCACCAGGTAACTCAGGGAAAAGTCCCAAAGCTCAGCAGCCTGATCCAGGTTGGCAGGAGGTGGCCGTGACGGCACGGGCGAGGACTGGGATTGCATCGGTGGCAGCAAGAATATCAGCCTGGCAGGCCTGCTGCCGGAGGGGACTCAGAGGGCTCACGGAAGTGCCGGCGGCAGATCAGGGATGCCGTCTGCTCAGCCGGCTGTCAGCTCCCAAAGGGGCTGTCTTCTTTGGTTTCCTCTGCATTGTGTGCTGCGCCTCCCATGTTACACACGCATGTGCATCAGTTCTCGTGCAACCATAGGGGATGCTGTTGGCGTTTGTCCAGTGGGGTCACAGAGGGTAAGGAACTTCCCAAGGTACCAGCTCATCCGTAGGAGAGTCAGGATTGGAACCTGGGTCTCCACGCTCAGAGCGCAGCACACATGCTGCCCGTCTCCGCACGTCATCCCGACCAGACACCTGCCTGCAGACCGTCCCGCCCAGACTCGGGCACCACTGACTGGGGGAGGTCGTCCCAAATCCCGAATCCTCCTGCGCCCTCCCACAGCTGCTTAGACGGGAGTGCTTGGAAAACTGTTCACTGCACATGCTCCCCGCTCTGGGGAGTCTGCAGTGAGCGAGGCGCCTGAGTCCTGTGCACGCTGGCCTCACAGGCAGCGGAGTGACTCCCACACCCATGTGGGGTGGCCCCTGGCGTGCCTGTGTGTCCTCCTCTCTTCTCTAATTCATCCCGGCTTCCCGTCCAGGCCCTCCCTGGGCACCGACTCCTGCATGGCGCTGGCCATGGAAGGGGCCGTCCTGCTCCGGAGCGCAGCCTGGCCGCCCCTTGGCCCCGCCGCCCGCACCCTGCATGCTTCCCACGGCACCTGTAGGGAGTGGGGCAGGCGGGTGTGCCCTGCACTCTGCTCCCGGGATCCGCCTGCCCAACTTCCCTTCCATGTCCTGTTTCTTCTCATTTACTTTTTAAGCTGCAGAGCCGTGATCCTCAAGAGGACGCCATGGCAGGAGCAAGCGTTGCCCTCTCATGGAGCTGACGGTTCCCCACGCATCCTAAGGGATCACACCAGCCTCCCCGAGTCATTGCCTGGCAGGAAACGGCCAGCCCCTTCCCAGGGTAAAGCCCTCAAAGGGCGGCCATGTTCTCTCTCGCCTTTCCCCAGGCAAGAGCTCCAGCCCCGCGGAGGAGACGGAGGGAGCCAGGTAGCCCGTCTTCACGGAGTGCCTGGATGCAGGTGTAGGTGTCTGCTTGCCCTCCGGGAGTTCATGGTCCACTGAGGTGGGCCCGGCCGAGAGCCTGGAGCTGTCCACGCTGTCCCAAGCAGGGGACACCTTAGGGCATGAGTTCCCCCAGCCACCCAAGGAGAAGCCTCCAAACCTGCCTCCTGCGTCGGTGGCCGCAGCTGCATCCTTCAGCTGGCTTCCTGGGACCCGGCCAACTCCAGAGTCACACAGACTTCCGCTAGAATCCCAGCAGCCCAGGCATTAGCCATGCGACCTTGGGCAAGTGAGTTCCCCTGTCTGAGCCTCGTTTGTTCTCTGGGAGTTGGGGATGAGGAAACTGACCTCTGGGGACCCCTGGGAAGCTTAGATGAGAAGACAGGGGAGGGAGGCCCGGATGGGTGCTGGGTGCTGGGTGCTGGCAGACAGGCGACCCCTTCCCTCCCCTCTGCCTGCATCCTGCCACCGGGCGCTCTTCCGCCCCAACCCTCCAAGACTTCTGTGCTCCCTCCAGGGCACCTGCTTACCGGCATCATCTCACTCAATCCAGCAACAACCCTTTGAAATAGGAAGAAATGGAGGCTCAGGGAGGTCAAACTATTCGCTCGAGGTTGCATAGCTGAGCCCAGCCTGGATCCCAGATCTTCCTGACTCAGCCCTTAGCCACCGTGCGACCCCGCGCTCCACCAGCAAAGTGGACCAGGGAGGACCTGAGGGCTGGCCAAGGCAGAGGGCGAGTCCTGCCGGCTGCAGAACTCCCGACCCCATGCCGCCCTGGTTTGCCTCTGACCCCTCGGCCTTGACCCAAGTCCACGCAAGCTGCAGCTTCTCAGCAGACCAGAGGCCACTGCTCTGCCCGGAGAGCCAGCAGGACTCTCCCTCCATGCCAGGGGGTGGGGAAGAAGGGACGGGGCCCCTTGAATCCCAGTGTCATCTCTGAACGCTTACTTGGAAAAGTGACCACTTTCAAGGCCTCGGACAAAGCGTGTCCCTCGTCACCTCGTTTTTGAAGCATTCTTCGTCCTGCATCCTCCCAGCGGAAGGGAGGGTGGGAGCGGCCGAGGCAGATCCTGAGGTTGCCAGGCTCCTGTGCGTGAGTCGCCCGGGCTGCCGTGACAAGGCGCCACAGGCTGGGTGGCGTAAGCAACAGGAATTTATTGTCTCTCAGTCCTGGCGGCTGGAAGTCCAAGATCAAGGTGTGGGCAGGGTTGGTTCCATCTGAGGCCTCTCTCCCTGGCTCGTAGATGCCACCTTCTCCCTGTGTCCTCCGTGGTCGCCCCTCTGTGTGTGTCTGTGTCTTAATCTCCTTTCTCACAAGGACACTGGTCAGCTTGGAGGACGGCCCACACTAATGATCCCATTTTAACTTAATTATGTCCTTGTAGGCTCTGTCTCCAAACAGTCACACCCTGAGGCAGTGGGGGCCATGGACTCTAGGGGTGCAAGTCAGCCCGTAACACCTCCGTGATCCCCCCTTGCAGGCCTCCTGCAGAGACCCAGGGATGGAGGGGCTCTGCTTCCCGGGACAATAGGGGTTTTTAGCTACCTAAGGCACTCTTCTGCTGTGTGGGGGCAGGGGTGAGGGGGCGGTGACCCTGTCCAGCAGGAGGGACCTCCGACCGAACGTGCTGCCACTCTGGCCACTTGTCCTCTTTAGCACATGACACTGAGCCTCTCCTGGGTGGCACTGTCCACCCCGGGGGTGAGAGTGGGGCTGGGGGGAGGACCCAGAGCACAGATTCAGACACAGCCGCCTCTTCCAAAAGGCTCCAAGCCCATTCCAGAGCCTCGCTCTCTTCTCCTTCCCCACAACTTGCTGTCCTTTTCTGTGAATGGGGTGGCCCCAGCCAGCACCAGGAACACTCTCTTGTCTGGATGTGGAGCGGTACAGGTGAATAAATTGCAGCCTTTGTGACAAGTGTTTCTGAGAGCAGGTGTGTATGGGGGCAGGTGTGTACAGGGGCAGGTGTGCACAGGGACAGGTGTGCACAGGGACAGGTGTGCACTGGGGCAGGTGTGCACTGGGGCAGGTTTGCACAGGGGCAGGTGTGTATGGGGGCAGGTGTGCACCGGGGCACACAGTCAAGCATTGTTAGTGGGGAAACAGGCCTCTGCCTCTGGAGAAGCAGCCACAGGTCCGATATCGGCCCCACCTGAAGTCCGCGCCCCATAAAAGCGTGAGAGTGAGTGAGAGTGGAGCCAGCTGGGAAGAGCCCCGGGCCCTAGGCTTAGTGTTCACACTGAACCCCAGGGCCCAAGGTTCGGTCTACACTGCTGTGGGCTTAACCGAAATGGTTTGTCCATGAAGCCCTCCCCATGCCTGAACCTCCAGGGTAGTGGGGGTTATGGATTTTAGGGGGTGTTTTCAGGGGGGCTTAGGAAGTGAAGGCCTCTTCCTTTCCCCTCCCCAGCCTCCCCCTCCCAGAGTCGAGCACACACACTCTTCCCCTCCCAGAGCTCCCAGCCAGGACTCCACGGCGCCGGGCCCCAGCCCAGTCAAGCACACCCACACCGGCAGACCAAACTACACGTCTAACAGGGGGCTGCAGTTTCCTCCCCTCCGGCTGCGGAGCATCGGTGGAGGGCCAGGAAGCAGGGCTCTCAACAGCCACAGCTGGGGAGCCAGCCCCCCACTCCGGAATACAGGGACGCAAGCATAAGTCACCGAGGACCAGGGCTGTGACACGGATGGGGAAAGCAGCCCTGCGTCCCCACGCTGCACAGCTGTTTCCACGTCCTATCCGCGAGGGCCTGGTTTACTGGACCCGAATATCCCACCAGCTGCCAAGTAAACCTCACAAAATGATGGAATTTCCAGGCAAAACAGCCCATGATAATCACCAAATCGACTTTAGACATACAGATGAGCTGCAGTTAATCCAGACAACAGAGTGCCAACACTCACATTCCACACCGAGACTGGCTGAGCGTGGCACCTCCCGGGACGGTGCTTCACAGATGAAGGTGGCGTTTGCAGCCCAAGAAAAATGCCGGCTGGCAAGATCCCCGTTTCAGAGACCCCTCTGCACAGGAGCAGCGAGATGCCTCCAGGGACCAGCGAGACCGTCCAGATGCACACAGCATTTCTAGGGTGTCTGCAACACATCCCACTCAGGGGTCTCCCGGGATCGTTCCTGGCACAAGCACCCACGGACCCCCAAGCAGGTGGCCCCCTGGGTGTGAGCAGCGGAGCCACCTCACCAGGGACTCGAGGCCACAGCTTCCCCACTCTGACCTGAGCCCTCCTCTGGGAGACAGGACAGGTGCACACCCCTGCACAGGTCACTGTGAGGGACACCTGAGATGCCTCATGGGTGGTGCCAGGCACAGAGCAGGTGCTCAGAAAAAGCTCCATCCGCCCTGCTTCCAGCATCTGGATCGATCGGGGAAACTGAGGCTCAGAGCGTGAAACAACTCAAGCGGGAAGCAGAGGGGTTGGGGCGAGCTCCACCCAGGCCTGAGCGTGTGCTCTCCGTGGACCGTGCCCCTGAGCGCCTCTGGGGAACTCTGTGAGCGCAGGGAGGTGGCGCCTGCAGAAACACCTTCCTTGTGGACTGTAGACGACTTCCTCGGAAGCGTGAGGGGTCCCTGCTCCCTCCCATCTGCAGGGTGGGCCGCCCAGATGCCCTCGGGACACAGACTCCCAGGCCCCCTGCCAAGAGCTCAGTCCTTTGCCCAGATAGCCCTTCCTAGAGCTCAGACGCCCCCTGCTCAGGGGCACCCACATCCGAGGACTGGTTGTGGGAAGGTTCGTGGTCCCGTCACCTTGCTGGGATATGGGACAACTGAGAGGGGTAGTCCCTGCTCCGGGGCCCTGCAGGAGGGGCTCTGTGAGGCTGCCCTTGGCCCCCACCGGCCTTGTGCCCAGAGCCCTCCCAGGAAACCCAAAGACTCAGCAACAGGTGGCAGCAGGCTCGGGGTGGACATTGGGCGGGGGGCAGTGGCGGGTATAAGAGCACATCCCAGGGCGTAGGCCCAGCCAGGGAGAGGAGGGCTCCCCAGGGGAGGTGGCATTGCAGCTCAGACCAAAAAGGACACGGAATGGGGCGGCTCAGGCTTGGTGCCGGCCCTCGGGGTGCCACCTTGGACTCTTCGCTCAACTGCAGAAGGGAGGTCCGTGCCAGGTCCAGAGGAAGGCACTTCAGGGCCACCCCAAGGGGGCACAATGGAAAGGCAAGCAGAAGCCGTGGGGGCCCCTGGGGAGCTGGAGGCGGGAGGGTGGGCTG
Organism: Avahi laniger; assembly: GCA_963575035.1. Lineage (NCBI taxonomy): Eukaryota > Metazoa > Chordata > Mammalia > Primates > Indriidae > Avahi > Avahi laniger. Next base: position 10,984 of record CAUYSK010083180.1, on the reverse strand, counting down.
TGGGCACAGGGCAGGCCAGTCCAGGCAGGGAATCTGCACTTGTGCCAAGGAGAACAAGGACGTGTGGAGGGTTTTAAGAGGAGAAAGCTATGTCAGAACTGCATTCTGGAAAGCTCTCTGACCTCCATGTGCAGAATTGCTTAGAAGGACAAGATGTGGGGGCCTAAGTCAGAAGCAACTGTGGCTTCCTGGAGCCGGGAGCGGGAGATGGGCGAGCCGGGCAGGGTGGGACGTCAGCCTGGACGGACTAGCCGGGAGTGAGGGCCCAGCCTGGCCACGCTCTCGTCCATCGAGGCCTTCGTCTGGGACACGGTCAGCTGCAGAGTGTGTGCTGGGTCAGGCACCATGCGGCCTCCAGGGCCCACGGGAGGTGGCACTGCCCCCACCCCCCGCCTGTTCTCAGACGTGGGAAGAGTAGAAGGTTGGAGTTCCATCCGGGAATTGTCCCCCACACGAGCACCTCCCCTCGTGGTCCTCCGCAGGGGACCCCCAACCCCACATCCGCCTGGCCCTCGGCATGGGCTGTGCCCGAGAGGGAGTCAAAGACCACTGCTTCTGTCCCTCAGACAGAAAACCCGAGGCCCAGAGAGGGCACTGACCTCTCCCAGGTGACAAACCAGTGTGTCCGGCCAGGTCTGTGCAGAGGTCCCATGACGACTGAAGAGTCCGAGCAAGCGTTCTTCCCTCCGAGAAGCAGGCTGCCTGCGGTTTGCACCTAGGTCCTGACGGCACTTTCGGGCCAACTTCAGTCAAGCCCCCTCGAAAACAACCCCCTTCTTTGCAGCCCTGGGGCCGTGCCTGAGCAGGGCGCTAAGAGGTGTCATGGATTCGTGGTCTTATCCCACCCCCAACCAATGCCACGTGGCAGGAACCGACAGACAAGACACTTAGGACCTAGGACGTCAAGTGCCCTGCGCAGCATCATACCGCGAGGACCCGATGATGCTGGATCTGGCCCTGGGTCCCCCAAGTGCAGGGAGCCCACCTGGGCCTTCCCGTTTGGGCTTCACTGTGGGATGCACATTTCTGTGCAAGGCACATGTCAGGGATGACTGGACCCCGGTTCAGGACAAAGCCTGTGGGTGTCTCACGTCCCACGGGCACACGCCCCGCCTCTCGGGGCAGTGGGGCCGTTGCGGGCTGGACGGCGCCCAGGCAGGCTGCTTCGTTGAACCGGCCGAGCTCATTTTTGAAAGTTCCAGTCCGAGAGCCCTGGCAGCTTCGTCTTGGTCCTTGCGTTCATGTCCTGGAGCTGCCACACCAAAGTGGCTTAAAGCAACAGAAAGGCTTCTGTCCCAGCTCTGGAGACCAGAAGTCAAGACTAAGCTGCCAGGGCCATGCTCCCTCCAGAGGCTGCAGGGGAGGGTCCTCACGGCCTCCTCGGCATCCCTGCAGACCCTGCCTGCGTCTTCGCGCCTCGCCCTCGGTGTGAGTCTGTTGTCAATCTCCTCTGCCTCCCTCCTACGTGTCACTGCGATGACACTCGGGGCCCACCTGGCTGATCCAGGGCGACCTCCGCATCTCAAGGTCCTTAACTTAATCACATCTGCCAGGACTTTTCCAAATAAGGCCACGTCACAGCCCCAGGGTTAGAACATGGTCCTATATTTTTGGCCGCCATTCAGCCCACTATGGTCCTGGACACGATAAAACAGGCCTCTGCGCCCGCGTGCTCACGTGCTCCCGCCCGCGTAGGCCAAGAAGACGGCGGGGCGGAGACAGCCACGGCTGGGAACGAGGGGTCAGTTGTTCCCGCTGCGCAGCCAGGTGCCGGGGCACAGACCTGTCCCCGACAGGAGGGCGCAGGCTGGCAACGGGACAGGAGAGCTCGGGCGGAGGCCCCGCGCGATGGCGCGTCGCTCAGGCGAGACACATGCCGTCTGGAACTGTTGTTTTTTCCAGTAGCCTCTAGTTTTATTTGTTTTCCTTTCTAGTATTGAACCCATGTTTTCAATAGAAATATCTCCCAGATTAGATTTTCTTCCATGAGAGGAAGTAAAAAGGAATATAGAATTTAAAATGAGTCTCCCAACTGCAGTCGAACCCAAAAGTCGTATTTATTCCGTCCTCAAAGTCATTGGGCCTAGTGCGTCCCCAGGAGGCTGCACGTGACCGGGCGGCTCAAGGGCAGGAGGAGGAGGTGGAGAGGCCCCGCGCACACGGGCCACGCCCTCTTTAATCACCGCTCCCCCCGTGACTCGCGTGGCAGGCAGCTTGCAGGGGGCTCTCACACTCAGGGTTTGGAGCACCCGAGGCCCCCGAGTGCCCAGGTTGAGGGGCCAGGATGGCATTCTGGGCCCGTCCCCCCCGCTGCATGCTCTTTCCACTCGACCCTCCGCCCGCAATGGTGCTGCCCCGGAGACAGCTGGCGCTCAGGGCCTGTGGGCACACAGCACGGGTGTGCGTGGGGAGGGGTGGGCAACCCTGGGAAAGGCTGGCTGTGGCAGGCGACACTGGGTCCCAAAGAGAGGTCCACGTCCCAACCCCTGGAGCCCAGGAACGGGATCTTGTTTGGGAAAAGGGCCTTGGCAGGTGCGAGAGAGTTAAGCCTTTGAGGTGCAGAGGTCACCCCGGGCTAGCCAGGTGGGCCCTCCATGCCGTCGCCGTGTCCTTGGAAGAGGAGACAGAGGAGACTGTAAAACAGCCACACCGGAGGGAAGGCCACGTGAAGACGGAGGCAGAGATTGGAACGAAGCGGCCTCAAGCCAAGAACACTGGAGCCGCCGGAGCTGGAAAGGGCAGGGAGGACCCTCTTCTTCCTCCGAGGAGCCCCCAGAGGGAGCGTGGCCTCGCGGCATCTGGACTTCCAACTTTTGGGCTCCAGAGCTGTGGGAGAAGTTGTTCTGTTGTTTTAATCACCCAGGTTGTGGCATCATGTTGCCGCAGCCACGGGACACTAATACGCTGTCCAGTGGGGTCTCCCCACTTCCTCCTGCAAATGCCCAAAGCTCAAAGCTGTGGGAGCCCAGTGGGCTGCGCCCTGTCAGGCATGGTGACGCGTCTCCACCCGCGTGCTGCCACCCCAACTCTCCTCTTCCAGCAATAACTGCCACCACCTCTTCTGCTCCCAGGCACAGCTGTCTCAGGTACCTGGCATCGGGAGCTGACCGCCCATCGGTGGCATCTCAGACTCGCCAACCTGCCTGAGCTGAGAAAACGCTGGCTCTGCGGCCTGAGTCTGCCATGCCCGTCCACGTCTCACCTCTCAGCTCCGGAAAATCCGAGCCCCGTGCCAAGGAAAATGAAACAGAATGTTGTGCGCGTTAATGAGACCCTGGGCTCGGGCATCTCCGGGCTGCTGCCCCCTGGGGAGACACTTCCCTGTACCAGGGCGCCCCGCCAAAGCCCCTGCCCGATTAGGAATTTTCCCTGCTTTGAAGCCGGTGGGCCTGTGCCAGTTTGGAACATGGCAATCCAGCTCCTTGCCGGAGAATAAAAGCAGCTCGCAGACAATAAACGCTGGCGGAGGTTTGGTTCTCTTTATTTTTGTCAACAAGGAGATTTGTCCTAATGGGAACCAGCAGCATCGAGGCTGCAGATTTTCCATCCTGCAGGTCTCAGCCTGGCTGCCCACCCCCGCAGGGCAGCAGGGGACTTTGGGGACAGCGGGGATGGAGGGAAGGAGCCGGGGGACAGGGAGAGCATCCCGGGGAGAGGGGCGGCAGCACGTAGCAGGGATGTCCCCGTCGTCTCTCTCCTGGCCTCTCCCCTTCCTGCAGATCGTCCCCCCCTGGGGGCCCCCCGATGCCACGGTCCCCCCTGCAGCTCCCTCTCTGAGCACTGACCTAGGTGAGGATGCCGGCGCCCTTCCCTCCTTGTGCGAGGGAGCCATGAAGAACAGATGTGTTTGGGCAAGGTGCTGAGCCTCAGTTTCCCTATCTGTAAAATGGGGGGACTCACGGGGTTGTCATGAGGATTCAGTGAGATAACAGGTGCCCTCATGCCCTGGCCCGCAAAAGGCACTCGATTCCCACTTGCTGGTATCGGTGAGGCTTGGCCTGGACGGCGAGGGCCAGCAGGGAGGCTCTCGGTCGCAGGCGTGTTCCCGACCTGGCCAGCATGCAGACCGCAGAGGCTCAGAGGCCCAGACACCGGCCACAACCCCAGGGCTGGCGGCAGCCCCTTCCCCAGGTCCCGGGGACCAGGCCGCCTGGAATGCCTCTCCCTTCACCCCGAAGACCTGGCAGCCCCAATCTGGAACTTGACAGACGGTTTCGCCTGAGGCAAGTCCACTTCCCAACGTAAGGAGGGGTCCAGAGCTGAGCGGCACCAGCAGTGTCTCTCTCCCCAGCTGTGCGTCAGTGGCGGGTGTGGACCGCCTGAAGCCGGCTGCAGCGGGAGTGCTCACCCCAGGACGCGGGCGGAGGCTACAGACCAGGGCCTCCTCCTGAGGGGCGCGCCACTGGCCCTTAACACCCGGCGGCCCCCGCCAGCCGGCTCCTGACGTGCCCTGTCTTCCCGAGGCCCCGTGGCGGCCGGTCCGTCTCCGAGCCCTCGCGGTGACGTTCGGGCCCTGAGGGGAGGACGGGAAGCAGAATCGTCCCGTTATCCATTTTAAAAACCCGGATTTCCTGTGGGGCGGCCATCTGCTCGCTTGAGAAGCCGTCTTCCACACAGCTGCCTTCGGATATTCGGAGGCCGTCACGTGGGACAGGAGGAGAGGAGGAGCGCCGCTGGGTGGACGTCTGGGGACGGCTTTCCTCCCTCGCCACGTGGGTCTTGGGCGCAGACGCCCTCCCCAGGCCTGCTTCTCTTGTCCGAGGCCCCTGCGACTCAGCGCACTGAGCGTGAGGAGGGACTTGCCCGTGAACAAAAGCCCTTTTGCCCGACGACTAACGGTGCCTGACCCCTCCCGTTTCTGTCACCCAGAGGTCCTTCCGGCAACACGGAGCACACGCACAGTCCTCCGCGCAGGCCTGGCGGGAATTCAGCACTCGGCGACCAAACGTCCCCGTGCCACACTTGCATCGAATGCTGGAACTCCAGAGCCGGGGGCCTCTCAGAGGTGAGCCGCTGAGGCCAGCACTGTCGCTCAGGAGGAGGTGGCTTCCTGCGTCCCAGCCCCCAGCCGGGGTGCTGCGCAGGCACCGAACCCTGCGGGGACAGCGGAGTCTGGGGCTGCCCAGGTCAACAGCCAAGCTGTGGCCTTCACTCCGACCCGCGCCTGGACATCCTGCGTACAAAACGTGCTGTCTCGTTCTGTTTGGTTTACTTTTTAAACAAATTAAAACAGTAAATGGCAGATTTAAACCCGGGTTGACTAGTCTTTGGGGGCAGGGGGCAGAGATTGTGTTTGCCTGACGATGAGTCTGGAGTTAATGTCACAGAGAAAGGATGGGTATTACCCAGGGACCATAAATGTTTTCTTTGCTTGTTGTTTGCAGTTCGCAGGATGTTTCAGACACATCATTTCTTTCGTACTTCACAGGAAGCCCGCGAAGAGAGTCAGGAGGGCACAGGGCACAGACCCTGCCGCAAACCGCAGCGCCACGCGGGACGGCGCCCAGAGGAGAGCTCGGGGCTCCTGGCTGCGGATTCAGCTCCATTCCCTGCAGCAGCTACGGTGCAAGTAATAGATTCTGCGGTGAGTGTCCGGTATCTGCCAGGCACTGACACGTAACATTGGATTCCATTCTCACAACACCCCTGGGATGTGGATGCCGCCAGCCCCGCCACACGAATGAGCCCCAGAGCTTAGGGAGGGAGGAACTGTCCAGGTGGGAATTGGGACCAAGCCTTCCTGCCCCACGGCCGTGCTTCCAGCCTGCCTTTACGCCTTCACACCTGCCCCGCTCAGGTAACCGAGCAGCTCTCACCTGTGCTGAGCCCTCTTGCTGGCTTGCACTGGGGTCAGGCAAAGCCCCGCCGCGCGCTAAGGGGCAGGTGCAGGCTTATGTTCAGATGTGCAAGTACGTGTGGAGCTGAGAGGCCGCTGCGTGTGCTTGAGAGAGTGTCAGCTGCAGAGTCAGGAGGGCCTGCGGGGTCGGCGATTGCCCAATGCGATGGCTGACCTACTTTCCCTCTTCCTCTCTGGACGAGACGACTGCTCCAGAGAGAATGTGCCCCCGTCCGCGGCACCACAGTACCCCCCAGGCTGAATGAGTCAATGGCAGGAAAGTCTCCGTCACTCCCAGATGAGCAATCGCACCGGCTGGTGGGTGTCTGGAGGGACAGACGACTCCCTTCTCTGCAGAGGAGACGGTTTCCAATGAGTGGAGAATGAGGAAGTCAACAGGCCTCACGCCCCGGCCCACTGGCAGGGCCAGCTGGTGACTAAGGGACGTGGACTCATGCAGACCTTAAGGTCGGTGGACCCTGACCCGGCAGAGGCTGGTTCCGGGTGGCGCAGGGCACAGGAACACAGCATCATGCCAGGCAGTCTGCAAGGGGAAGCCCGGAGGGTGGCTTGGATGGCCTTGGCCTTTCTGAGCAACATGGTGGCCGCTATAGGCCTTCTGGTGTGTCAACAGTCCCTTTGTGCATAAGGGTCGGCCAGTGGAGTTGACGGGGGTCTGGTTCTTTCTTATAGGATGTGAGGAATTTTTCATTTTAGCTTCTGAAGGAAGGATCTCTCTCTCAGAGAATCTGAACACCCAGATGCAAAGTAGAGCTGAAGCTGACCCTGCTCTTCCTACAGCGCAGGGGGAGCTTTCTAACGGTCTGAGTGGCGGATGAACAAACTCTTACACGTCCACCCTGGCCTGTCGTGTGACCTTAGGACATGTTTGTCTCCTCTGAACTTCAGCGTCCTCCTCCCCAGTTCCTGGTGAGGATGAAACTGGGACACTCACGCTGTGCGTCTCTCCCGCGCTGGCCCATAGCGCGTGCTCTGCAGGGCTCGGCTGTAAGGCGTGGACCGGAGCTTAATGAGCTCAGCGGATCTACACCTGCGCTGTGCCGTGTGGCAGCCGCCAGTCTGCTGTGGTTATTCACTATTAATTTAAAAGTCATTACAATTAAACAACATGTAAATTCACTTCCTCAGTCACACGAGCTACGCTTCAAGTGTTTGATGGCCACACGTGGTTGGGGGCTACCAGTTGCCCCCACAGATATAGAACGTTTCTGTGGGTGCAGAGTCCCTCTGGACACTGGCAGCATCAGTCTGGAACGTCGGGAGGCCCTCAGTCAGCTGGGACACCTGGTAAAAACGTACATTCCTGCATCCCCTGTGGAGATTCTACACTGAGGTCCTGGTGCCCAGGACGCCGGGATCACCTGCAGGTGCTTTTCCCGAGTGATGCCTGGAACTAGCAGACACTGCGACGGCAGCTCGCCCAGGCCCACGGCTGGGCAGGGAGCCGCCCACCCACGGGGCTTCCGCTCCATGCTGTCTGTCCCTGGTGAGCCCCAAAGGCTCTGTCCCTCAGGCCACCTGCATCTTCAAGGCCCCCACATTTGCTGGGTGAAAGCGACACAGCCCTTCGCTCTCGGGGACCCGAAAGTTATAGTTCACTGCTCTCTGGACACCCGGCACGAGAGAACCCGTCATATCCTTGTCAAGCCCAGAGGCTCAGAAACACGGTGCTTGTCATGGAGCCCACGTGTGAACACAGTCCACGGAAACGCATCCCCAGCCCTCCAGCGTTTCCGTGGCAATGACTTTCAAACAGAGGGGACCTGGCAAGGGAGCCGGGGACCAGCTTCTTGAAAACTCATCATGGAGCGCTGGTTCAAGCCAGGCTTGGTTTCCACATAACTGATGTTTATTTCTGTCCATTTGGAGCTTGCTAAGTCTTCTCTGGATGCTGTTGAATCCTGGAAAAGTCACCAGTGTGACCCAGAGAACAGCTCTGACTGTTGGACCATATGGCTGCGGTGAGTGGCAGCTGCCACTCACCACCAGCGCAGCCCTGCCCTTGCCCGCAAGGCTGCTGACCCTGGCCAGAGAACCTTCCGCAGCTAACTCGAGCCCATGGTGGTCTCCAGTCCAAAGCCAGCCACTTTCACATGACCAAAGTGGATGCCGCATGCTGTCGGAGGGCTCCGGGTCCCCATTCAGTCAACAGATCTCAGAAGTCACCAGACCTGGGCCTGCTCAGGCGCCGGCAGCACAGCCACAAAGTGGGACAAGCACGGCCCTGCCTCTGCGGGGCTCAGTGGAATGACGCCCTTGCCAGCAGCCCACTCCGTGCACCCCGAGATGCCCGTCTAGACACACATACACAGCCATGTGTGCCCAGAGAGCCAAGGCTAATTCTGGGGGAGGAAGTGAGGACGGAGGGAGGGGACGGGAGGTGGAGGAGGACAGGGGCGGAGCGAGGGAGAAAGGCTTCGCAGAGGCAGAACGCTTGCGCCGAATGCATGGCTCAGAGGGTTAAAGGACGCCTAGAAGTTGGATTGCGAACAAAATACAGGAGGCCCTCATGGGACCTGCCTGGGTCGTGGAGGATGCGAAGGGCGTGGAAGGCGCTGGTGGGCAGTCGCCTGCTGATCACAAGGGCCTCGGCTGCCATCGCTCCTGTGACTTTTATCCCCAACTCATTAAAACGAATTAAAAGCTCGAGCCAGCTTCCCTGTGTGCCCCTGCTCCTCGGGCTCCCGTCCGGGCCCTGGCACGCAGGTGTCTTGAGACAGATCCCAAAAGGCTCAGAGCTCTCAGACGGATGCAGAACCCCCTGGGGCTGAAGCTTGACATGCTCCGTCCCGAGAGCCCCGGCGCCAGTGCACGCGGTTTCCCGCGGCCCGCTGCATCCCACCCGGGCTTCCTGTGCGGCGAGTCCTGCCGGTGCGCAGGCGCAGATCCCGTTTCTCCAGGGCACGCAGGTGCCGGGCGGATAGTTCTCTGTCGCGGGCTGTCCCGCGCACTGCAGGATACTCAGCAGCACCCCGGCCTCTGCCCGTCCAACGCTGGCAGCACCCCTGCCATAAGGAGCAGCCCAGACACTGACACATGTGCCCTGGGGGGCAACTGCCATTGGTTGAGAGCCACTGATACGCATGGCGCCGCGGGCCCCCGGCTGGACTCCACAGGCCACAGGCTGCGCTCGCGTGCCCCAGCTCTTCCTCCAGCAAGGGGGGCCCTCGCTCTGGCCTCTTGGTAGGTGCCCACAGGGCCACACGCTGAAAGGTTCAGACCCTCGATCTGGAACATGAGAAACTTCCTCTATAAAGGGTGGGACTGGACCTGGCTGGCTTCTCCACCGTCACTACACAGCTCTGCGGTGGATGGGTGGACATGGCCCCAGGTATCACGTAAGTGGTGGGCGTGGCTCTGCTCCACAGAAACTTTATGCACATTGAAATTTAAATTGCGTATAATCTTCACTTGTCATGAAATATTGTTCTTTCTATTCCAACCATTTGAAGCTGGAAAAACCACTGTCAGCTTGTGGGCGGCAGACACAGGCTGGGGTGGACCGGCCAGCGGCTGTCGTGGACTGGCCCCTGCTGTGGCCTAAGCCCCTCCTTCTGCAGATGAGCCAGCAGGTTTGTCCAGAGGCGTGAGCCACAAGTGGCATTCGAGGGCAGCTGTCCCAGTGCCGGACTCCACCCCTGTAGCTGCTGTCCCGCCACACCTCGGATCGTACACCCTGAGCCTGGGAGGGCTCGGGACACTCTTGAAGCTCCAGTTCTCTCCCAGGCAAGGGTGGGGATGCTGGAGAGAGGGGAGAGATGCTGACATTAATGGAAAGAGCCAGGTTAATCCCACTCTGAGCAGCAGGGCAGGGGCAGCTGCCTTATCAGAACCCGGCCACTCCACATATCTGGCAGGAGCAAAGATCGTTCCCTTGTCGGGGGGAAGAGCATCTTCCAGGACCTGTCTCAGCGGCTGTGTGGTTGGCCCCGACACACAAAACGGGCCTGAGACACCCCCACCCCAAAGGACCGCCCTCCGCAGCCCAGGCTGCCCTGTTCGCAGCTCGGCCTCGAACCCCCTCAAGATGGCAATTTCATGCCCGTCCACAACTGGTACTTGCAGGTCATAGGAGACAAGCCAAGAACCACAATTGCCGACTTGCCATCTGGGCTTGCGGCTGAGGCACAATTAGGATCCCAGCAGGGCAGGGGCCTGGGCTCTGTTGCAGGGCAGGACACGTCAGCTGTGGTCGAGGGCGGGCCGTGGGCTGTGTGGGCAGGCAGGGCAGGGCGGGCCTCACAGAGGACAGGAAGGTAGCGCACGCGAGCTTGGCTGGTCAGAACCCAGGCCAGTGCCGAGTGAGCCCCGCAGCACATGTCTCTCACTGAGCACTGCCCCTCGCGTGCAGAGAGTGCAGCGTGGACATCACCCCACGTGCACCCCAGGATGTGCAGTGCTCTGGCTCCCTAAGCCACCGTGGCTGTACAGAAGAAGGCACGGGGCCCCTGCCGAGGATCTCCCTGTCACTCTGAAAAGCTGGACATTCCATAAAGACACTGCCCACTCTGTCTATGCACATCATCCCAGAGGAGCCTGGGAGCCCATGGGGACCCCGGCAAGGGGCACCAGACCCAGGGCAGGCTCCAGGTGTCAGCTCAGCTGGGACAGGAAACCAGGCCGGGAGGGCCCAGTACTCGGTCAGCTGCTCTGGGCTCTGTTTCTCTCCACCCTAAAGGGAAGATGAGCCAGAGGGTCTGGGTTTCAAATGCGATATCGCCACAATATTGCCCCACCCGCCACGTAGTCCGTGCCAAGTCCACGCAGGTTCAGAGGATAACCCCCAGAAAACCGAGGGCACAAGGCACTGGGGACTTTGGCTCCAGATAGCTCCCAGTTCACGTTCTGGCCCCTACCCGGTCACCCCATGTCTGAGCTTGCGAGTGCAGGTTGGCCCCAGGCCTCGGGAGGTGGTCAGGGGTCCTGCTGGGCCCTGCCTCAAGGGTGGCAACTGGCCACCGACTGGGTGGCTCTGGCCACGTCTCCCAGGCTGGGCTTCCTCTTGGTTTCCTCTGCCGTCCCCCAGGAGGGTCAGAGCAGGTCTGGTCTTTGTGAAGCCGCACTTCCCCTAATCCAGCAAGGTCGGGGTGGTCAGCCCAGCGATAGTACTATCTTCCCAGATGGGAG
>CAUYSK010083177.1:0-39070 GCA_963575035.1 Avahi laniger | reverse complement strand
GTGTATTGATTTTGTAACATGAGACTTTGCTGAATTCATTTATCAGTTCTAGGAGTCTCTTAGATGAGTCCTTGGGGTTTTTTAGATATAATATCATATCATCAGCAAAGAGCGAGAGTTTAATCTCATCTGTCCCCATTTGGACACCCTTAATATCCCTCTCTTGCCTAATTGCTGTGGCAAGGATTTCGAGCATTATGTTGAATAGAAGTAGAGATAGAGGGCAGCCTTGTCTGGTTCCGGTTCTAAGTGGGAATGGTTTCAATTTTTCCCCATTCAATATGATATTTGCAGTACCTAGTTATTTTGATGACTACTGGACACATGATCTAAATTGATGTTGATATCCAGAGACCATCATCTTGATCTGCCTGCTAGAATGAGGGCACATAAGGGTCAGGTGATAAATGATAAAATAGAGTTGTGGATGGATAATGTTTACCTATGATATGTCTACTAATGGCCATTTCTCTTGTCCTCAAATGTATAAATAAGAATGACACTTGAAAGTTGGCAAAACAATACTATTGGATCTTTGGTCACTTGGGTAAGAGCTATCATACAGAGTGAGGCCAAGTGAAAGCCCCTAAATCTGCTTCCTCCACCGCCCAGCCAAGATAGGAAATCAAAAACACTATTTAATTCTGGGAGTGGGAGATGGGGCTGGAGATTAGTGCCACCCTTATGGATCTAAAGGATGCAGAGGTATTTGTTCTCATAACATCACTATTTAATTCACTAGTCTGAACCCTGAAAAAACAAGATGGATCTTGAAAGATAACTACAAGCTTAACCCAGTAACAGTCCCTTTGCAGCTGCCATGCCAGATGTGGTGTATTGCTAGAGCAGGTTAATATGGCCTAAGGAACTTGATATAAAACCATTATTCTGGAAAATGTGTTCTTTTCTATCTCAATGAGAACAGACAATCAGAAACAGTTCACATTACATGAATTGAACAACAATATTAATTTACAGCTTTGCCCCAGGGCTATGTTAACTCTTCTGCCCTCTGCCATAATATAGTCTGAAGAGATCTGGACCATCTGGAAAGCCCATAGCACTTCACATTAATCCATTACATCGATGATATTATATCGATCATGCCAGATGAGCAAGAGGTAGCTAACATTGTGGAGGCCTTAGTAGAACACATGCATTCTTCAGGGTGGGAGATAAATCCTGTGTCGCTTAAGGGGCCAGCCTATCCAAAACAATTTGAAAGGTCCTAAGTAAAGAAAAAAATTATTGCATCTTACACCACCTAATATAAAGAAGGAAATACAATACTCTAGAGGATATTTTCAGGTTTTAAAAAAGAATACGTTCATTCTATACCTAGAAATGTACTGATTGACACAAAAGATTGAGCCAAATTAGAATGAAGCCCAAAGCAGAAGAGGGCTCTGCCGTAGGTTCAGACTAAGGTGCAATAGCCCCATCACTTGGGTCACACAATCTCGTGGATCTTATGCTGTTGGAGTTATGCATGATGGGAAACGATACGATAAGGAATCTGTGGCAAGCCCTAGTGGAAGAATCACAACATAGGCCCCTAGAGTTCTGAAGGGACGTCATGGCATTTGCAGTAGACCTATCTGCCCTACGAGAAATTCGTCCTGTTGTGTTACTGGTCCTGGCTGAGACAGAACACACAGTCATGGGACACTAAGTGATGACTGTCAGAAATTATATAGTCGTGAGCCTGATCCTTTCAGACCCACTAAGTCTTAAGGATTGTTGCTGGATCCCTCCCTCACAACCATCATAAGGAAGTAGGACATTTGGGACAAAGCATGAGCATGACAAAAAACCAAAAGAAAGCTGTGTGAGCAGATAATTCAGAACCCCATGGCACTGTCACACCAGCACCCCTCCCTCAGCCCACATCTAGGCCACATGGGAGATCAAGTATGACCAACCAACAGAGGAGGAAGTAGTCTCCATTTGGTTTCCAGAGGCTTGTCTTTGTGTGTGAGTGTGAGCCAAAAATGAATAGTGGCTGCAGTATAGACTTATAGTGTGCACCCTTGAAACACAGTGGTGAGGTGAAATTCTCTCAATGAGTGGGGGCTTCAGGCAGTGCAACTGGACATCTACTGTGGAAAGAGAAGTGGCCCAAAAAAACAGTCAAGAGCAACATAGCCTCTGCAAATGTTCTGAAAGTAAAAGATTGGAAAGTCATAGACAAGGAGTAATGAGGTAGAGACACATGGATGGACCTATTGCAGTGGGCACAAAGTGAGATCTTTGTGTTACATGTTAATATCCAGTATAGAACATCCACAATGAAAGAGGCACTAAATGACCAAGTAGATAAAATGATCTGACCAGTCACTGCCAGCCAACTGCTATCATTTGTCACATGGGTGCTGGCACAATAATGGGCACATAAACAAAGTGGCCGTCATGGCAAATATGAATACTACAGATGGGGCCAACAACATCAGTTCCCATTTATCAAGGCTGATGTAGCTCCTGTCGCTGCCAAACGTCCAACTAAGGGAATCACCCACAGCAAGCTAATGCTGAGCTTATATGGCATAATTGCTTGAAGAGAAGTAGCCACGCAGTTGCAAGTTGACTGCATTGTTTACCTTGCATTCTGGAAAGGTCAGTGGTTTGTTCTCACAGGAATAGATACACTTCCCATACTGGCTTGCCTTTCCTGCATTAGGGCCCGAGCCAGATTCACTATTTGAAGGTTCCCTGTGTGTTTGGGCCACTAACATGAAAAAATCCCATTAACCAGGGCTTCCCTTTCATAGCCAAAGAGGTGCATGAATGGATCCATGACCACGGGATTCACTGGTGTATCCTGCTTCATCCAGACTGTTGACCTTATAATGTGTTACAACAGCCTGCTGAAAGCACAGCTGAGATGTCAGGTTGCAGGCAGTAATCTGGAGGAGGAAGTACATTTTCCAGGAAGAATACACAGGTCTAGAAATCAAGAGGTGGAGTTCCTAATCTAACTCTATGTAGACGTGGCAGCTCCCCTTGACCACTAGAATGCATGCCTCAGAATCAGGTTCAAATATTCCAGGTCTAAAGAGTCATGGAGATGTTTTCCCCAGAGTCCAAATTTCTGCATCACTTTTTGCCCCAGGATTAAAACACTTCTTCACAGGGTGATGGATACTGAGTATGTCCATTCCCTTTTGGAGAAAACTAAATTTCCACTTAATGCGGTGTGTTCTTATCCCTAAATCTAAACATTATCACAAGCTATCTCTAAATTGACTGTAGTTTATTCCACCACGTCCATGATAACCTTGTCATACTCATTCTCTCATTCTGAGTAGAAGCAATTGTCATAGGAAATAGAAGTTGAGAGGTAAATAAACTTTTAATGTTTGCAGAATATTTGCTTTTCTATGTAAAGAGGAAGACAAACTTTGCATTTCCAGTGTGATCCTTGCTACCAAAACTGATAGGAAATGAACTTGGCAATTTAGATATATTTTATGCTCTATTCTCAGAACACTTTTTTCTTATTTCCCAGCATCTCAGACCTGAGCCTATAATCTAAGGACAGGTTACCTAAATTTCAAGAAACTTATACTTCACACCAGAATTTCCAGGCAGTATTTTGTTTCTTCTTCCATATTTCTAGAATTTTTATATCCTTAAGAAAAGGCTGCACAGATAAAGTGTTGAGAAAACAGTAGCAACGATAGCAGATTTACCACCTGCCCATTTACTGCCTGCAGATTTATGGCCAACGCAGCCTATTTTGCCATCTGGGTCAAAGTCATATTTTCACTAGAAATATTTTGGTAAGTTATTGCTGGCATTTTTTACATGCAGGTGGTGATCACACAGGTTTTATGGCACTTTCATAACCGCACGTCTGACTGAAGTGCACAGAAGCTGATCTTTTGTGAATGTCTACAGAAGGGATTCAACGAAATGAAATGCACTCCACTCATTACATTTACCAATGTGGGAGGGACTCCTTAAACATAAAATATAATCCTGACAAAGGTGCCAAGTCATCTTCCCTGGTTGTTCTCAGAGGATAGATTATAGTACTCAGAAAAAAACAATTGGCTACTCTTGGACACGGAGGCTAGTGCCACCTATACAAAGAGAGTTTTAGAGCTGGTGATGGGTATCAGTCCAGAAAAGCACCAAAACTAGTTAATTGTGATGCTTTAGCCTTTGCAATTTTCTCACTTTAACATTTTTGTTATTGAAAACATGTTGCAGTCCATTCATTTTTTTTGTTTTGTTAATTATATGGATACATTGTAAAGGAGGGACTTATAATCATATAAAAGCTGTTAGAAAGTGGAAAAAGCATGGGTTTCAAAATCAGAAGACTTGGATTCTGATATAAGTGCTCTAATTCTAGAGGCATATAGCCTTACCTGTCTTCCTTGAGCCTCAGTTTTCTCTTCTGTAAATGGAAAAAGGGGGTGATAATCGGAACTACATATTTTTTGAATTGAAGTATAACGTACATGTACCAACCATAAAACTGTTCAATGCCATGAATTTTGACAACTCTACACTGTTGTGTAACCATCATCCCAAACAAGTTATGGACCATTTCTGTCACTCCAGAAAGTCTATCATCCCCTTTCCAGTCAATCTCTTCCCCTCTCCACACACATAAGCCAGATGTTTCTTATTTCTGTTACCATAGATCAGTTTGAGTTATTCTTGTATTTCATATAAATGGAATCTTTTAGCTTCTTTTGCCCACCATTATGAGTAAGGTTTGTCCACATTGCATGCATCATTTGTGTATTCCTAATTTATTATTGAGTAGTATTCTATACCTCAATATACAATTTGTTTATATATCCTCCTGTCTATGGATATTTGAGTGGTTTTCAGTTATTGACATTTATGAGTTAGGTTGCTATTAACATTCATATACAAGTTTTTCATAGATATATGTTTCCATTTCTCTTGGGTAAATATCTGCCTGGGTGTGGAATTTATAGGGCATAAGGTAGATATGTTTTTAACTCTACAAGAAACTGACAGACAGTTCTCCGAAGTGATGGTTCCATTTTATAAGCTCACTAGTGGTCCTAGTTGATTCACATCTGCAGCAACACTTGGCATGATCAGGCTTTGTTTTAGTCATTCCAGGGAATGTGAAATAGCATCTCATTGTTTCAATTCCCATTTCCGAGATGGCTAATGAGGTTAATCTTCTTATCATAGGTAAATCATACAGATTTTAGATATGGCTTAGATTCCTTAATATTCTCCTTTGCTTTCCTGTGGCATTTTATAACTCACCTGTGTAGCTTTTAAAAACTACACATGCTTTTCTCCCCCTTATACACATTTTAATTCAAGAATATCCAGCGTAAGTTCCTCTCAAAATACTATTCTGATTCTCCAGGTATCTGACATGTTTTTTAATACTATTAATGTTCTTTATATCATAAAAGAGCAATAGAAAATAATAATTGAAAGCATCAACTTTAATATAAAGAAGACTGGATATTGAATCCTAGTTCCCACTTACCATCTATGCAATTTGGGGCAAGTTATGTAATCTTCCTAATCTCAGCTTCTTCATCTATAAATTGAGAGTAATGACAATACCTACCTCATAGGGTTATAAAGAGGATCAAATGTGACGATGGATTTAAAATGGTTACCATTGTGCCTAGCTGATAATAAACACTCAATGCATATTAAAAAGAAGAAAAAAATGTAAAAATATTAAGAAGAGCTAAACAAATCAGAATACCTAATTTTAGTATCTTGACATATCCCTTTCACTATTGTTTAGTCTGATCATTCACTTCTTATAATCTCCAAAAACACTTTTCTTACTTTGTTTTACTTTTCTTTCATATTTCATTTCATATTCTATAATATTTTCATTGTCCCAGGTATTGGCATTCTCAGTTTTTATAAACCACATAGAAGACAGATGGTAGGAGATGTGCTTCTATCAGCCATTTGCTTTACCAGTGCAGGGTCTCATGGATGCCCTCTGACTTTCTTCCTCAGTTCCCCCTTTTCATGTGATATTCTGATCTAAAATTTCTTAGTTCTAGTTTCTGTATTCTCAGCTTTCTTTTTCCTTCCCTATATATATTGAATGAAAATACACAATCAAGTGTGTTCTTTTTCACTCTACCCTCTCTTTCTCTCTCCACTTTTCCATCTGTGTATCTGTATATCTCCACTCCAGTAGCACCTCCATGATGATATATTTTTGATTATCAGAGTAAAGTTTGCTTTTCTTACCGCAACAATCATGATTATACCTGCTAATCACTCCTTTCACTGAATTTTCTCTCTCCTTTTTAATGCAAACATCTGTCATTTGAGATTCATTGTGGCTTTGGGGTTTTTTGTTTGTTTTGTTTTATAATCAGCTGTCACTTCCTACTTAATGGGTCTTCCTTCCTTTTTCTGAACAATTTCCAAACAACATAATGTACACTTTCTTAAAAGAGATAAGGAGATTTCCATTTTCTTAACATTATATGTGAGCCTGTGGAAGTAAGGAAGAAAGATTGTTCCCCTTTTTTCTGTCAAAAGAAGTGTTTGCAATGACTTGGTTTGAACCTCGCAAGAGAGTTTTCTGCTATTCATTTGTACTAAAAGTACACAGCCCAAGAAGGAAAATTGTTTTTGAATTTCTAAAATTGTTCACTTATTGACAAGGGCAGGGTTTAGCTAGTTACCTACATGACTACATTTCCAAAATGTCAAATATAATGACCCTCATTATGGAATATTTGTTAATGCAGAAGTGAGACCTTGGATAATGACAAATGTGAAGAGAACATCCATTAAACTAATTGAAGATATGTCTACAAATAACATTTTATTAATAATGATAGTCAACATTTCTTTAGTGGAGAAAAGTGAAAACAGCTAGCTTTCATTAGCGGGGCCTTTAGCAAGCTATTGCTTTTAAACTTACACTTTTGCTCAGAGCAATTGTCACTACTGGCTTTTCTCTTTTGAAAATGGTTTCCCAAAACATGAGACTCATGGTGAAATCAAGCTTGGAATGGCTGCCCAGTAAATAGCCAATGATTTTATGGAAAAACAAAGAAGTCTTTATTTTTGTGTTCTATTTTATGGAGAAATGGAGCAGAGAGAAAAGGAAAAGTCTTTCCTTGAAAAATACATAAAGCTTTTTACTACTGAGAGAAACAATACCAACTTTCCCATCGATGGGTAAAATTTGACAGATTGCTGATAACTCTCACAAGAAAGACTAGCTTTTCATTTTCCAAGTAAACTAAAGGGTCTACAGCTCTTATCAACAGTGATTTTGTCATGCAACCCTGTTCAATCAATGAGCAAGCTGAAAGACTCTCTGTAGATAATCATTCTTCAATTTCTGATGCCATAGATTTTTCCTTACTGTTTGTGATTCAGTGTTTTCATGGCAAATGCCAACAGAGAGAATAGCACCAGTACTTGCTGAATCCCTTTCGTTGGTCTCTTATATAATTTTTAATTACTGTTTTCAGTTTATAATTAAGAAAAAACAGAAATTAAAAACAAACAAAACAATACAGAACTCTTCTCTAAAACATTTGTTTCCAAAATTAACTATCTGAAAACAAAAATGAGCAACACAGAATTCTTATTTCTTTGTTTTTTCCAAAACTATGCTCCTTCCTTGGATCCGAATTTTTATCTAACCAAACCAAGAGATAAACAGGTATAAAACACCAGCATGATATCTTTAAGATTTTCTCTTTATCCCAATAGATCCAGATAAAAGTACAATTCCATGTCAACTATAAGATGTAAATAGAGAAGGGGTAGGCAGGGGAAAAAATTAGGGGAACCAAATGTAACAACAGGTGAAGAGTTCAGCAAACAAATATTTCATTTCTGAAAATTTCTGTAAGAATTCAATAATTTTTTTCCCAAACACATCTAAACATCTCAGAATCAGGTAAACAGTAGCATTTGCTTTTAAAGCTAGAGGGCTATTTGAATTATAGAATTATCCTACATAATACTGTATAAGTGCTATAATGTGATATGAACTGAATATTTTGGAGTAATGGTAATGGAATAACTAATTGGTGGTTCTTTCCTTTTATTATAATTCTTTACATTTTACTCTGCAACTAGACTGTGAATTTCAGAACAGGAATATTTTCCTTTTTGTCCTATGTGTTTAGTTCAATTCTCTGCTCATTGATAGTATTAGATACATGTTTTAAAATTTGCTTTAGCCTTGAATTAGTTCTATTTTCCATCCCTTCACATGGTAAGCAGGGGAAGGAATCGAAAACAAAGGAAAAGGACATAATAAAGAGAAAATAGTGCATGTATTTTTGATCCCCAAGGAAACAACTCAGAAACACACCTTGTTGTTGCTACATGGGTTTTTGACCTTTTCTTTTTCTCTTATTAAAAAAGATAAGGTTTTTTTTTTTGTTTCCTTTCTCTCTCTCTTTCTTTCTCTCTCTCTCCTCCTCCCTCCCTCCCTTCCTTCCTCTTTTAATGTTCACTGCACAATCCACATAGCTCCCCACAATTTCACTTTGTCTTTTGCTCTTCTAATGAGTGTGTTGGTCATGTCCATGGGACACAAGTCCACATTGTTTCGTCTTTCCCCTGTAACCTATGCCTATTGACATCAGAGACCAAATTCTTGAATTTCTAACTTTCTAGCAAAGTACACCTGCTGTCCTGAACTCCACAGGAGCTACTGTTTGTTCTGATTCTGTGTCATTATTTACTGCCTGCAGTGTGCACTGCGCTTCTTCAAGGAAAAAAGGTTTGGCTTATGTTTTCTTCCCAATCAATGTATAATGAACACTGCTGACGGCTGAGCCATGAAACAAGGCTGAGGGCAGAGTCATAGGCTTGTGTATGTTTCAGGGCAAGTTCGTTTCACAGGGAAAGAAAGAGGGAAATAGAATCACACTTGGAAATTGTATAATATCAGTGTGGCTTAACCCTCTTTTCTTGTCTCACAGTCTATTACTACTATCTGAAGTCTGGATCCAAATTAAGTTGGAAACAAGCCTTTGATGTACTTTGTGATTTTTTTTTTTTTAATACTGTCTGAGTTTGTAGGGTACAGAAGTTTTTCTGGAGTTGACTATTATGTGAAATCAAAATGAAATCAATTAGTATTAAATCCTCAAAGCTTTTTTGTGATAAGTTCCTTTTGGTGCTTTTTCTGTGAAAAATTAAACTGAAATCTTCATTTCTTCTGAGGTTTAACAGATATTGCATCCAGCCTATCTCTGGCATCACCAACCAGTAAGTAAAACTGTGTTACATTTTAAGCAATACTCCAAATCTCAATGCAATAAGCTCCTATCAACTTGACGAGGCAGACAGCCAGTCTTTTTCAGAGATACCACACTCCAGTTATTTCTGGCGGAGGGTTCTGATATATAATCAGAGCTGCTGCCTACAGCTCTGTGATCCCTCAGGTCTGGATTCTAAGGTTCCGAACGAGCTTTTGGTCTCTTGACCTCTGTAGTCCAGGACATAATTTAGTGCTCATTTCTACCAAAATAGAAACAGCCAAAGCTTTCCTCCCTCTCTAGCCAGCCACCTCTGCTCCTGTTAACCAGCTCTTTTAGAGAAGAAGGTTCTCATAGCATAGCTTTGGGATCCACAGTAAAAGTCCTAGTTCTATTCTTAATATTTGCAGTGCAATCCTTACCAAGGTGCTGGGGCCAGGGAAATATCAGGCATAACCTTTTACTACTCAAAATAATTACTTCCCCCAGGTAGTCTCCACGTGTAGTCTGTCTAACATTACCAGATTTCTTTACTCAATGGGGATTTTCTTCAGAACCCCACTAATATTTTCCTTTACTCTTCTTTAAGGATACCACAGAAGCTTTATACAAATCAATCCCAACTGTGGGCTAAATTGAAATTCTCTTGCACAAAACTCTTGGCCCACTATAGATTAAGAAATATGACTGAGACTCTATCTCAGGATCTCTATTTTCAAACACACAAAAGACATTTGGGACAGAGATGGCAAATTGTTATCTGAACTTTATCTCTGACCCATTTATTTATTATCTCATTCGTTTACATAGCAGACATTTACTGAATATCTGCTTTGTGTCAGCCATTGCTATAGACAAAGAATTAAAATTTTTTTTCTGTAAAGGGTCTAATAGTAAATATTTTCAGTTTTGTGGGCCATAAAGTCTCTGTCACAACTATTGAATTCTGCAGTTGTTGCACAAAGACAGCAATAGACAATATGTAAACTAATGGGATGGCTGCATTCAATAAAATTAAAAATAAAGAAACAAAAAAAAAAAACAACAAAAAAACAAAAACAGGCTGTGGGCCAGATTTGGCCTCCAAATGATATTTTGCTGATCCCTGTTTTTGACACTAGTGGTAACCAACGACAACAAAAAGAAACAAAAATCCCTACTGTATTATAACGTACACACCAGATATATAAGTAAAACAGTCAGTTCAATGTTAAGCTTTAAAAGAGAAAAATAAAGCCACAAAGGAAGATAGGGAGTGTATATATAGGGAAGTCTGAAAATACCGTTTCATTAGGATACTTCTTTACTTTGTTCCACATTGATATTTTCCTTTTCAGCCACAATAAAGTTTAGCTCTTAGATGTTACAATTCAGCCATTTACTTAGCAAATACTCACTCTTAGTATTTATTGTGTGCAATAAATAATGCCATGTGATATGGGAAAACATAATTGTTTATACAAGCCAAATTTCCTGCCTTTAAGGAGATCACTTCACAGTTGGGGAAAAAATTGTGCACCATTAGCATTATCTGGATATTATGGTTCTAGGGATATCTTAACCTGTTAAATTAGGAAACATTTCTAAACACTGACTGCTACATTTCTCAATGCCTTAAGCAGGAGTCCATCACATGGACTAATGAAAATTAAAAAAATATAGTAGCCTTCTTTGATTGTATGGGTCCATGTATAAAAATGTAAATAGAAAAACAGTATGCTCTGTTTTAGGACAGCGTCTCTTAGGACAGCCAATTTTTGCTGTGATAGACACTGGGAATTGCATGCTCATTGAAATCACCAGGTACTCAGTTACTGTCATCGTGCTAGGCACTATCAAAGGATCAAAGGACTAACAAGATATGGTCTTTGTCCCTAGGGAGTTTTTGGAAAGAAAACAATTATAAACAAAGCAGTTAGATTGTTTGATTGTTTGACTGCTTTTTTTTTTTTTTGGCCAGGAAATATTTTATTGACAACCAGGGACATAGCCATAAGAGAGGGAAAAACACAGGACTGCAAATTAAAACCCAACAGCCAGCAAGGGCCCTCTGGGCCAGGAACACTACATCCTGGGGTCCTCACAGTCTCCCACCAGTAGACACGCAAGACTAGGCATCCAGGGGAGGGGGCAGTGGCTCTGGTGTCCTAGAGAGTGAGAGGATATATGATGCCTCATTATGAGAGACAGGGTGAGGAGGTAAAACAGAGGGAGGGTCTACCACTGCTCAGACCACCTCCTCCTCTCAGAGCCAACACCAGGTGGAGGACTGAACCACCTAGGATCTTGTAATCAGCTGCTGTCTTCTCATCATTCATCTGTTTGCCACTGTAGATGAGCTGCTGTTGTTAAACTTCCATTCTGATTTAGAGTTAAGCATTCAAAGAACAGAGAGGTTTATTAAGTACTTTGACAAGTTTTCATTGTTTCATGAGTCAAACAATTCTGGGCACATGAAGTTACAAGGTTGAACAAGAAAAATTGTTTTCTGTCATCAAAGGACTCATTATTACTTGTGAGACACAATCATATAAGCAGACAATTATAGCTTAATGCCATAGGTGCTGTGTATTAGTACACAGTGGATGCTATAAAAGCAAAAAAGTATGAATGTGGTTAAAGCTGTTAGAGACAACTTCCTTGGGAGGAATGGAACTTGCATTGTCCCCTGAAAACATAGGAGGATTCCTATAAGAGAGGAGAGACCACAAAAGTTTTGGAATGGAAGAAAAATAGAACAAAAGCAATAAGGTAGCAAAGAGCATGCTGCTTTTAAGTGTGGTGGCCCTGTATGTTCTGGGATGAATGGGAGCCCTGATTTGGAGGGAAGAAGATGTACCAGCTAGAATGCATTGTACTAGGTGACAAGAGGAAACGACCCTAGGTTATTGAACAGGGAATAATGGAATGAAATCAGAATTTTAGGAGCACTGGACAGATGTAAGTACGCAAGATGGATTAGACATGGTAGAGACTCGAGTGAGAAAAATCAACTGGGCACCCCTGTGATAATCATAAGCCCAGATTAGAGCGAGGGTAATGGGAAAGGAGACGAGGGCAGGAACTGAAAGACAGTTCAAAGGAGGAAATGACAGCATTCAATGACAGATTGAATACTAGGTTTGAATGAGAGGGAAGAATAAAAGATAGTTTGGAAGAATGGTGATACCAGTGACAGAATCAACATAGCACTATGAACTGACAACCCAACGATCAAAGTGACGCACCACTTGTGCCATACGTCTGAAAGCCCTTCATCAGAGACAGAAAGCTGAAAGGAAGGTTGTCTCTAGATTTTTCTTGCTCAGGAGTATATGGGTAAATGATGAACTCTTACAAAAAGAAGCCCTCTAAGGCACTAGCTGATGTGACCTCATATGTCAAACCAAATTAAAGGCCCATAGAGTGAGGGTCAACTCTGATGTCTATACAATTTAAAACTGCAAATAGACATCACATTCTCCCTGTGAAGATTCATCCGGGTCACCTATAAACCACAATAAAACATCAAATAACAATACTTGGTAGGCCTTCAATAAAGATTTGTTGAGCTGGTCTGAGGATAAGGGGGTTAACAACAAGTCAACAGAGAGCTGGTCTACCTCTTTAACTTTGCACACCGTGTGAACAGAGTGGAGAAAGAATGACTTTAATAAATCACAAAGCCAGAGCCCAATTAGGCAAAATAGGATGGCCTCTTCTGAAACTCAGATGTAAGGTGCATTGCAATGACTACATGGAGAATTTCAATCAGGGAAGTTCATCTTATCTAGAAATTGTTTCCTTCTCCACTCAAATGCTTAGCTTTGCCTGAGTAGCCTTGACTACAAACAACATGTTAAGAATAGACAGCATTATTAAATAAATGGGTATCTATATATTTGTGAACCAAAAATGGAAAAAATCGGTTATTCCTGGGGCCCTGAAGTGGCACCAATACATAGAAAAACATCAGCACAATCAGATTCACAATCCAGAGATTATGATACAAAGGGAATGCATTTTCATTACTTCAACCAATAAGGAGAAATTACCTGTTTTCCTCAATATAGACCACTACTTTTTGAGATCATCAGAAAATAAAATTGTTACTGTTTACTATGTATTTACTTATAGTAATATAAATATAAGTCATATCATTTTTTTAACTTAAGAAAGTACTGCTTGCACCTGGCAATGACAAGGTGTTAGGGCTTTTCTTTGTAGTAGGAAAATAGAAAAGATCTTATAAAATATTGAGTCAGACACTATTGTTTTCTAAAGGCAAATACCATTGACTCCTATCAATGGCCCTTTCTCAGAAGTTACGAAGAGAAAATTATACACTGTGAGAGAAGAGAAAATTTATTTTTCCATGGTTGGTCAAGCCTAGAATTCTCTACAAAGAGAATCTTTCTGGGGGAAAAAAACAGTCTTTTTATGAGCTGCAGGCAATGGAGAAGAAAGCAGAGCTGCATACAAAACAAATGACAAATGCTACTCTGAGTTGGTGGCTCTAGCATGCTGCACTTGGTGTGACCCCTGTTCTGTCTCTAGTAATACATAAAGTTGGGTCAATCTTTCAGCTCTTGACTTGGCCTTATGACTGCACTAGACCTGATGGTATAAACCAGCTGCACCAAATTTATCCTGTTTTCTACAGAGTGGGTTGAGGAAATTTGGTTCCAAGTGCCATTCTTCATATGCTTAATTACTTTGACAATTTTTTTCAGAACTTTATGTTCCTTTCCCTTTAGATCCATGGCACTCTCACTGCAGTATAAGCACAGCATTTAAAGTAGGTTTCAAATTAGTCTGCATCTTTATGAATAACTTGTTTCTGAAATCATGGATTTATTTTTTAAATTAATTGCATAATAGTGCCAAGCACAGGGCCTAGCATATGGCAGACACTTAATAAATGTTTGTTGAAAAAATGAGTTTCACTTCGGTCTTGGATTTTGGCCTGCCTTTTTACAATGTTAACCAAATAAACTGGCTTGTGTCGGAATGTAAAGCTACCTTCACGGATATTGGTGTTTGCTTTATAAAACCTGTCTTGATTCATGGTTTAAAGATTTGGATTGGAAGTAAGGAGAAATTTGTATCTAGATCTTCATTTGCTGGTGTCATTGTTAATTTTATGTGTTAACTTGACTGCGCCACTCAGTGCCTGGAATAAACATTATTTCTGAGTGTATCTGTGAAGGTGTTTCCAGATAATATTATCATTTGGATTAGTGGATTCAGTGAAATATTAATACACCATTCAATTCATCAGGGGCCTGAATAAATCTAAAGGTGGAAAGAGTAACACTGACTATCAACAATATGTTAAGAATAGATAGTATTTCTTACATCTCCCTTTTATTTTTTCCTGCCGCACTGCTTGAGCTGGGACATTTCATCTATCTCCTCTTGCTGTCAGATGGGGATTTACATTATCAACTTCCCAGGTTCTCAGACTTTCAGATTAAAACTGAATTACACAATTGTCTTTCCTTGGTCTCCAGCTTTCAGACGACAGATTATGGAACTTCTCAGCCTCCGTAACTGTGAGAGTCAGTCCCTACTGGTTCAATTTCTCTGGAGAACCCTGACGAATACAAGTGGCAACTGTTTAACTTGTTCCTTTCTGAGCAGGACAAGACCTAGGCTTGAAGTCATACAGTTTGGGAGTCAATACTGGCCTCCACCATTGCTATATTACTGTAACAGAGTTTTGCTGTCTCTGAAATGGTAATAACACTGTTAGGGCTCAGAAGCTGTTACACCAAACTGTGAGACTTTCACATTCTGAACTGAAGAAGCCACAAGGTCTCTCTGACATCCCCCTCTTCCCTTTCCTGTCTCTCAATCCTCTGTGTCTCCCAAAGCACAAGACGAAGCTGTTTTCTAAAGTTACTTTTTCTGCCTAAAGTCTGGACCCACCAAAGAAGAAAACACTTACCTCTGGTTCCTTCCCCGTGTTTTCATTCACTGAATGCATATCGCAGGAAGAATGAAATCTGTCAACAAACCTGAACAGACTTTTGCCACAAACCATTGTCCTTTCTGTGGGTGCAACAGACTTTCTCCCAGGCTATTACATGTTCTTCGAGCCTATTGAATACCTCTAAAAATCATTTACTACCACTCTAATATCACCCACACTTTCCCATCTCCCTTTCCCCTAAGAAGAAGGGTATAACCATCTGTAACCCATTGCAATGTAAGATAATTACTGCGTTTTTCCCTCTGTGTACACTAATAAATTTGTATGTCATTTCTCCTATTAATCTGCCTTTTGTGAGTTGATTTTTCAGTGAAACTTCAGAGGATGAAGGGGAAGGTCTCCCTTAGCGCCTACAATATCTACCAAACAGCATTGTTTTAAAATTTGGGAAGATGACATATGTACGTATCAATTATCTATTGCTGTATAAGAAAACATCCAAACTTAGTGACATTTCTTTTTGTTCACAAGTTTATGTAACAGCCGGGCAGTTCTGCTGATCTGGACCAGGCTGGGCTGAATTCAGCTAGACTTTCTCATGGTCTCTGTCTAGCAATTAGCTCACGCATGTGCCTGATAGTTGGCGGGCTGCCAGCTAGGGAGATAAGAGTAACAAAGCCACGTGTTATCTATCTTTCTATTATCTCACAGTATGGCAGAGGTTCAGGACAGAGAACAAATAAATACCACCAGTTCTCTTCAAAACAAAACTCGGAACTGGCATAACGTTTCTGTCATATTTTATTGGTGAAAGCAAGTCACAAGCGCAGCCCAGATTTACAGACTGGGGACTCAGACTTCACCTCTTCATGGGAAGAACTGCAAAGTCACATTGCAAAGGGACAAGCATAGAGGGAATAGTGAAGAACCTGTATTCATTTTTGCAATCTACTGCAACATGAAAAATTGTTATTGTTGCCATAGTAACTACATACGAGTGTTTAATAAACAGCACTTGTCGTTATTATTGTTATTACCCTGTAACCTCTCTCCTTCCTTGATATTCTTTTTCTTTCACTCTAACCTCATTCCTTTTATGTTTGCAATTCCATGGTTCTAACAAAAGAGGATGGTCAAGATTGATTAAGAAAGCTACTCTGGTTATTCTCTCTGTCAGTCCCCCAGCGTAACTATATCAAGAAGTAATCACAAGGGGTTGTGATTGCTTTTGTAATTTTCTTGAATTCCCTGCAGGTTCTGAAGCTTTCCATCCACTACTGCAACCAAGGAAAGCACAGTGGCATAATGGTTAGAGCAGCAGTCTTTAGAGTTAGACTATAGCTCTACCAATTTATAACTATGTAACTTTGTGCTAGTTAATCTCTTTGTACCTAAATTTTCTTACCTATAAAATGAGTTATTGAGTTATTAGGAAGACTAAATGAGATGGTACATATGCACGTGTGTCTGGTATATAGCATGTGTGTGTCTGTGTGTGTTTTAATGAATTTGTTTCAATGAGGTATAAAATCCTAAGAGTTCTAGACTCTGGTGATTAGCAGACAGCAAGACCAAGGTAAGGCTGGGTGGCGAACCAGGCTCACTCATTATCTCACACAATCTCTGCCCCCTAATCTCTGATTAGGTACTGCATGTTACTGATTTTCAAGTTAAACTGAAATAGAAAAAATCTATGCATGTTAAGTCTACACATTTTATTTTGAAGGAAGCTCTAGGTACACGATGAGAGTTTATTTTTCTGTATCTTATAACACAGTTATTTTGTTAAATTTTATTGTTCACAAACTTCTCTTTCCTTTTTTTTTTTTTTTTGACAGAGTCTCACTGTGTTGCCTGGGCTAGAGTGCCGTGGCATCATCCTAGCTCACAGTAACCTCAAACCCCTGGGCTCAAGCGATCCTCCTGCCTCAGCCTCCCGAGTAGCTGGGACTACAGGCATGCGCCACCATGCCCGGCTAATTTTTTCTATATATTTTTAGTTGTCCAATTAATTTCTTTCTAATTTTAGTAGAGACAAGGTCTCTCTCTTGCTCAGGCTGGTTTCGAACTCCTGAGCTCGAACAATCCGCCCGCCTAGGCCTCCCAGAGAGCTAGGATTACAGGCGTGAGCCATGGCGCCCGGCCTTCAGCTCCCTTTTCTACTCCTGACTGCCCTCTTCCTTATGAGCCATCCAGAACCCTATTTCTGAATTACACTGAAACACTGGTTGTTCCTCAGCGTGTGACTCTATACAGTGCAGGGAGCCCCAGGACTACTGACGGGGACCAACCTTATACACTGGTTCATTCATTCACTCAACAATTTGTTAAAATGCCCCTGACTTCCAAGAATTGTGCTAGGTACTAGGAATTCAATAGGAACTTTCTCAAGGAGGCTATAGTCTTATTGGGAAGAAAGACATCAATGGATAATTAACATTCAGAGCGATATGGGTAATTATAAGGGTGGACTAGGAGTGGTACTAGGGAAGGGAGTGGGGAACCTTCTTGGGGAAACTAAAGACTTTTAAGTTTGCCCAGGTAGAGGTAGCAGAGAAAAGGTTATTTATTTTTGCAATTCAATCACAATCAGGAACTTGTACCTTTATCTTTAGTTATTTTTCTTGTAAGTGACAGGCTAAAAAATCTCCTGCTTGGATGCCAGAGTTTGGTGCCATATACATATAAATTTACTTTTTATGGGAATCTGGGCTTTCCAGAATGTTGGAAAGCTGGAGGTGCAGATACTGCTTGGGGACCCTGGACTGACTTGCTTT
Organism: Avahi laniger; assembly: GCA_963575035.1. Classification (NCBI taxonomy): domain Eukaryota; kingdom Metazoa; phylum Chordata; class Mammalia; order Primates; family Indriidae; genus Avahi; species Avahi laniger. The sequence continues at coordinate 21,161 of CAUYSK010083177.1, read as the reverse complement.
CTCCTATGTGAGGAGGAAAGCTGACTGGGTGCTGAGCCTGCTTCAAGAGCCAGTGGAGTGCGGAGTGCACGGTCAGGAGCATGAATGAGTGCCTTCGAGAGAGGATGCACACACCGACTACAAAGGGCCAGTGGCTCTGCAAGAATTCGCCTTTTAAAAACATCACACAAAGGGTGGACAACTGTGGCTCCCCACCCCCACCCAGATGAAGGACTCTGGATGCCCAGGGAAGCCTCACTGAGGGACAGACATAGCATCTGCTTCCTGCCCTGGGCTACCATTTTGCTTTTGATACAACTTTGCATCACTAATTAATGACTTTGACTGTGTGTGTGTGTCTGTGAGTGTGTGTGCGTAAGACAGAGACAGACAGAGAATTTCTCTTCATAGTCCATCTGAAATGCTGTACTGCTTCAAGGGGAAACGCGTGCATCTTGAGTTCTTGCGCAGCTGTGTCTGCTTGCACCAGCTATAGTGCTTTCACACACTGGCCCCTAATCTCTGTTTTCCTCTCTTGCTACTTACCTGTACAGTGGTCTATGTTTTCCTTATACAGTTTCACAACTATGGCATGAACAGTGACACTTCTCTGACCCTTCTCGTGGTATTTCCTCTGCCTGGAAAACACTTCCCTTTATTTCTACGAAAGAACACTTTGTATTTCAACTTTTGAGACCTAGTTTAAATGCCGTTTCTAACATCAAGTCATTTAAGACTTCTTCATGCACAAAAGAATTCCTTTCTCTCCTGTGCTCAGATAACATTCTGTTTCTAGACATAGTGAACCTTTCAGGCCTGTTTATGGCGGTTGTATACATAGCATCCCCTGGCTCTCCCTCTCACTCCCGCCTCCTCCCCTTGCTGGATTGTTAATTTCTGTGAGGAAAGAACTGTGTTTTATGCATAATGTATTTCCAGCATTCAGCACCTGGCCTGTCTTATAGGAAATCCTCAACAAATGTTTCTGAAAGCACAAACACATGCAAGCATGAATGAATCAAGACATTCTAGAGGCTGATAATGGTGATGTCAATTTGTAATGCAGGCATATCAGCTGTCCAAAGGTACCAGAAAACTAGAAGCAACCAAGATAAAGAATGAACTGAGAATCACTTGCTTTATAAAGAGTTCTAACCCAAAACGTTTCAGTGGACAACAATGGAGAGGACAGAGGAGGGAGAAAAATTAGCAAGGCGCACGCGCCATAATCCCCACTGAAGATCTTGTAGAGATCACTGATGTTCATTCCACATCTTACTCCATTCGGAGTTTTCAATATATTGGGTAATTCAGGGCACACATTGCACAACAGAAGGCACAACTAACCAGTAAGTTCTTGGATTGCAAAGTTCAGCTAATTTTAGTAGAACAAAAACTTCCCAAAGCAGCTTGCTTTTATGTTTTGAGTCACTGCTTAATGCCTCATCCAACTCTTTGCTGAAAACAACAGCTGAAATTTATGGAGCACTTCTTCTGTGAGTGCGTGTGACTAACCAGGCTGCACAAACCACAAACAGCGGGAGCCAAGACTGGAGCTCGGAGTTGCCTCCAATAGTCTCCAGTGTCTAAGTTGTTAGCTAATATGCTATGTCTTTGGTATCTGGCCCGGAAGTTAAGAAACTTGGGTGTTTCTAAGGGCTTTGAGAGTGACGACAGAATGGAATTAAGTATTAATGTAAGTATTATGTTTTGTAAAGGAGGTAGTTGAACTTTGTATTACTTGTCTCTGAGGGTAAAGGCAGTTAAATAATCACAGTAATTTTCCTTCATTTTGTGTCTCAAAGACCCAGCATTTAGATATTACACAGACACACCCTGGCTTGGCAGAAAGATCAGAGAGTTGAATGCGGAGGGCAGCATACAAGCCTCGGTTCTGCTACTTCTAAGCTGACTTGCTTAATTTGTTGAGCCCTTGTTTTTTCATCCATGAAATGGGGCCAGTAGCTGACCCTCCTCCTCCTACCAGAAAGGAAAGTCATGGAACAGGAAACATCACAAAAATGTTAATTATGACGTTCATCTATAGTATATTTTTAGTTATGATAAAATTCTGCTCTTTAATTAATGGGAAATGTGTATGATCTACCTTATTAGTAAATGTTTGAGCAATTAATTTTTTTTTAAGGTACCAGATTTGCTCTATGGTCAAATATTTCCCTGGCAGAGATTCTGGGCAACTAATAACTTTATCACACTGTTTCTGCATCTAGTTTGTATTTCCTGAGCCGACAAAGGACTAAAGAGCTCTGGGATCACACAAAACTTCCCTTGCTCCCTGAAGTCTGTTACGTGTTTTCAAGCAGGACTGCATAAAATATAAAAGACTGCTTTTTGTTACAGTTATCCAAAGGTAGAATCTAATAAAAAATAATCTAAAAAGCAAAGATTTATGGGAGGGAAAAGCAAGAACAAAATAAGATATTGAAGGAAAACGTGCTCTATATCTGACTGAGATGCAGTCTGAAGCTTCAACATAGTCATGTAAAACAACTTTGCAGCAATATCATTTATGGTAATTAATATTACAGTTAGCCCAAGACAGACCCCACTACTTATTTTAATCTTTCTTCATTAGAATTGAACATTCATTTTGCTTTTCCTTTTTAAATCGATAGATTTCAATATAAGGAAAAAAAATCTCCACTCCAAATCTGTCTGATAGTGAGGTGAATCTATAAATTAAGGCAAATGATTCAAAAGGAGGAAACAACAGAGGAAAACATTCAAGAATTCAAGAATCGTGTATTAGGATTTTTGATGAAATTCCATCTGCCGGGTACAGGCAAAGAAAGCGAACCTGAATCTACCAGTGTTCCTACATGGCACAGGCAGGAGACGTGGGCAGGAGCCATCAGTTCTTTTCTCTTTCATTGAAAAGTGGGACTTGTGCAAGGCAGTGCCTACTGCTGCGATTCACACTGGGGTCCGGAGTCTGCTGTCACAATGAGAGACAGTCATGTTATTTGCTGTTGGGAAACCCAATCAGCAGACGGCCCTGGAAGTGCTTCTGGCAGGAGCCTTTGTTTGTGTTATCACTATGTGAGAAAGAAAAATTAATGTGTTTCATCCAAAAATAACCCCTTCTCCGACTTCTTTCTTTAATGCTATCTACTCTGTGGGGAAGTATTACTGGAAGAGGAGGTGAATTTGAGCAACTCTTGGGAGACGTTCGTACCTGCCGGCCCTTAGGGATGGTGCATCTTCCTTGCCTCCTACAGCTAAGAGCTGTAAAATGAAAAATGAACTTTTTTTGTTCTTTCCAGAATTAATATCAACTAGACACCAGCAGGAGGTCAATAATCAAAGCTTAAGCCAAAGAGTTAACATAAATACTTTTCAGCTGAGAGGCACTAACGAATACAACACAGTAAACATTATATAAAGGGCAATTGTTTTCATCTGCCCCTCTATTGAACTAACGTGAGATTCAGTTGGGAGCACTCCGTGAAGGCAGCAAGCATTCCAGTTTATTAAATGTAGTTGGCTGTCTCCCCACAGGGTTATTTTAATAAATTACACATCCCTTCCTTCTAGAGTAATAATCCTTTAACAGATGTGACCCCATATGTTACATGAGAAATTTCAGAGACACTAAGTGATGTATTTTCTATACATAACAGAAACCCCTTCAGTGCCAAGGTAGTCACAGCCTTACCAACGGCCTCTCCAGACACTGAATTTCATCACCACGTGCATGGCTCCATCAGAGAATAATCACCTTCCTCAAATTTTATTTTAAATGCAATTCTAACAGTCTTGATCCTCTGGTTCTCTAGCCCTCAACTTGTTACAGGTAATGAATTAAAAAGAAGGCATGAGGTACAAGCTGACACACTGGAAGTAACGACGGCAGAAACACCACCAGAAACAAATCCATCTCAAACAGCTTGGCAACATGGGTCACACTGTAGACAGGTGAACGGTGCCACATCGTTTAATAGCCCCCCAAACCATCACTGCATGATACAATAACTGATGTTCATGAAAATGAGCATTATAGTCTCTGATTACCAGGGAAAGTTAAATTATGTGCAGGACACATTTTATTAATAAAAAGAGATGCATAAAAAATATTTTAGAAAGCATTGACTCGATTTTAACAATTTTGTTTAAGTGGTGTTTAAAGGTATTTAAAATCACCTTTAAATATTTGTTTCCATAAAATACTGATTTCCCAGTAATGTTCAATAAAACAATAATTTCTAAGTCTACACATCAGTATCTCCAAGGGAACCTGAAATAAAATAGACATTCCCAAACCCCAACACTAAAAAAAATAGCTACAGGTGCTTCTGCTCTGCAACAGATCAGATATACCTAAAGATTAGTACAATAGTCCCCCCTTGTCCGTGGCTTCACTTCATGAGGTTTCACTTACCCACAGTCAACCACGGTCCCGAAAATAGCTGAGTACAACACAATAAGATTTTTTTTTTTTTTTGAGACAGAGTCTCACTCTTTTGCCTAGGCTAGAGTGAGTGTCGTGGCATCAGCCTAGCTCACAGCAACCTCAAACTCCTGGGCTCAAGTGATTCTTCTGCCTCAGCCTCCCGAGTAGCTGGGATTACAGGCATGCGCCACCATGCCTGGCTAATTTTTTCTATATATATTTTTAGTTGTCTGATTAATTTCTTTCTATTTTTAGTAGAGATGGGGTCTCGCTCTTGCTGGTTTCGAACTCCTGAGCTCAAACAATCTGCCCGCCTCAGCCTCCCAGAGTGCTAGGATTACAGGCGTGGGCCACCGCGCCCAGCCTACAATAAGATATTTTGAGAGAGACCACAGTCACATAATTTGTATTCCAGTATATAATTGTACTATTTTATTAGTTATTATTATTAATCTTTTACTGTGCCTAATTTATAAATGTAACTTTGTCATAGATGTATATGTCTAGGAAAAAACATAGTGTATATAAAGTCTGGTACTATATGTGGTTTTAGGAATCTACTGGGACTCTTGGAACAAATCCCTTACAGATAAGGAGAGACTACTGTATATATTATATGAATGATAATTTAGGTATTTTTAAGCTTAGATTCTGATACAATCTTATTTTTCATTTGATTGTTCAGAAGCCAACAAGGTTTTTAAGTTAGATTGGTGTTAGCACCAGTATTGACTGGCTTTCATTATTTTATCTTTTAAAACAGAAATTACATGGGATTCATATTCTTTTAGATATTATCTGAGATTTCATCAAACCCAGGTGGAAATCTTTAAACACAATATAATAATTGCAATGAGAGAAATCCAAGAGTACCTGTAGAGCTTCTCCCTGTGCTATGAGAATGAAAACCTGACTTATAGAACTTAGTAATCTTGCTGTATTACAGGAATGGTGGTAGATGTAACAGGATAATCACAAACATTCAACAAACAAGCCAACAGTGAAGATGCTGGTCTCTGGGGAGTGAGAAATAGTTGAGTTTACTTGGGCAGCAGCAAGTTAATAAAATGACAAAAAAACTATTTCTGATATGTTAACAAATAGAGAAGACACATGTTTAAATGGCAGGTTTCTCGTTACAGACAAATGAGATTACAGATCAATAATAGACACCCAAACCTATTATTTGATATACTGAAAAACAAAGCTATTGCCTTTCTGAAATAGATGTAGCAAAAAATAATAATAAAGAAGGGGATGCTGTCTTCAAATACTAAAGTTGAGAGCCTACTTTAAATCAAATTTCTAAATATTTCCATATCATACATGATACGAACACTTCCAAGAAACTCTACCAGGCAATGAGGATAGTGATCTCCAAGAGACAGAAATCAAACTCTCAAACCAGTGATAAAATAGGAAACCTAAAAGCAAACGGAAAGAATAGACATGTCACAGACAGAGAAGTAAAAATAAAAATGGCCTGCACACATCATCTGGGGGTACAAGAATTCGCCTGCTCTGCCCGTTGTCACTGGCATCCGTGCATGCCATTCAGGGGGACAGACCCACCCCACTTACCATCACTGCCATTGATGCTTGAGGGCACTGTCTCAAAGCCTGAGGATTGACCTGTACCTCCTACCACCATAGGCACCCACACATGCTATCTGGGGATCTGAGGACAAACCCACTCCTACCCACCATTACCACCACTGGCGCCCCTGCATGCCATCTCGGAATGTGGGGATCAACCTGCCCTGCCCACAACAGTCTGTCCTCATGTGCACCATTGGGAAGCCCGAGGACAAGCCTACCCAGTCCAGCACCACCCCTGCCAGTGCCCACACACATCATCTGGAAGCTTGGAGACTGACTCACCCTGCCTGCTGCTGCCAACACCCTCACGCATTGTCTGGGAGCCGAGTGATCCACCCACCCTGTCCGCCACCACCAGAGTTAGTGCATCCCTTCAGAGGCCTGATGACAGGCCAGCCAGCCTGCCACCACTGCCACTGGCATCCACCTACATGCACACTTGAGAGCCCAAGTACTGGCCCACTCAGCTGATATTGCCACTGCTAGTGCCTGCTTGTGCCATTTGGAAGCCTGAGAGTTGGCCCATCACTGCTTCTGCCATCACCAATACCATGTGTGCTGCCCAGGAGTCTGAGGACCCACTCACTCACCCAGCCCACTGCTGCCACTGCCAGAACGCAAGCAAGCTGCCTGGAGGCCTGAGGATTAGCCACCTGGACCTGCTACAACTGGTGCCATGTACACTGTCCAAGGGCTCAAGGACCAGCATGCTGCCACCACTGTGGCCAAGGACTGGCTCACCTAGAATCCTCATGTCCAAAATGCCTCACCACAGCCTCAACTAACAACCTCAGCCTAAGCTACCGAACAACTCACAGCCAAAGAGATCAACTGGAGACCACACTACGCTACTGCACCTACCCAGAATCAAAGCCAAAGTGCTCTACCCAACCAACACCATATGTACATCTATAGAAAAAAGTCTTTCCCGATGAAAGCCAATCCATAAGATTAGAAGAAGTAACTATTATACCAGATGTGTAGCTATCAACATAAGGACACACAAAGATGAAGAAGCATGGATATACAACACCTCAAAAAGAACACAATAATTCTCCAGCAATACATTCCAGTGAAAAGGAAATCTATGAAATGCCTGAAAAAGAATTCAGAATGACATTAAAGAAACTCAGTGTGATACAAAAGAACACTGAAAAACAATACAAAGAAATCAGGAAAATAATTCTTGATCTGAATGAGGAATTCAGCAAAGAGATATATATCATAAGGAAGAACCAAAAAGAAATCCTAGAATTGAAGAATTCAATGAATGAGTTAAAAAATAAAATTGAGAACTTCAACAATAGATGAAGCAGAAGAAAGAATTTCTAAACTTCAAAACAGGTCTTTTGAAACAAAATGTAACAAAGAAAGCCTACATGACATATGGGCACCATAAAGTGACCAAATATTAGAATTTGGGGAGTTCCAGAAGGAGAAGAGAGAGGCAAAAGCATATAAAACCTATTTAATGAAATAATTGCTGAAAACTTCCCAAGTTATACAAGAGATATAGACATCCAGATACAGGAAGCTCGCAGATCCCTACATAGATTCAACCAAAAATGTCTTCTCCAAGTCACATTGTAGTGAAACTGTCAAAAGTCAAAGACAAAGAGAGAATTCTAAAAATAGCTGAGAAAAGCACTGAGTCACATGCAAAGAAATCCCCATCAGCATAACAGCAGATTTCTACAGAAATCTTACAGGTCAGGAGAGAATGAGATAATATATTCATAGAAATAAAAGAATAAACATTAAGTCAAGAATACTGTATTCAGCAAAGCTGTCCTTCAAAAGTGAAAGATAAAGTCTTTACAAAAAACTGAGGGAATTCATCACCACTAGACTGACCCTACAAGAAATAATTAAGGGAGAGGCTGAGGTGAAAAGAAACATATAGACTGAAAGTGAAAGGATGGAAAAAGATATTTTATGCACATGGAAACCAAAAGCAAGAGTAGCTATACTTATATTAGACAAAACAGACATTAAATCAAAAACTATAAAAAGAGACAAAGAGGTTGATTATGTAATGATAAAGGGATCATTAAGAAAGAGGATATAATGATTCTAAATGTATATGCATCCAACACTGAAGCACCTAGATATATAAAGCAATTATTAGATCTAAAGGGGGAGATAGATTCCAGTGCAATAACAGTTGGGAACTTCAGCACTCTACTCTCAGCACTGGACAGATCATCCAGACAGAAAATCAACAAAGAAACATCAGGTTTAAACTACACATTAGACCAAATGGACCAAACAGACATTTATGGAACATTTTATCCAACAGCTTCAGAATCACACTCTTCTCATCAGCACAAGGAACATTATCCGGGATAGATCACATGTTAGGCCACAAAACAAGTCTCAACAAATTTTTAAAAATCAAAATCATATCAAGTATCTTCTCAGACCACAATGGAATAAAACTGGAAATCAATAACAAGAGAAACATTGGAAACTGTACAAATACATGGAAATTAAAAAACATCCTCTTGAACATTGCTAGGTCAAAGAAAAAATTAAGAAGAAAATTAAAAAATTTCTTAAAACAAATAAAAATAGAAACATAACATACCACAAATCTATGGAATACTATAAAAGCAGTGCTAAGAAGGAAGTTTATAGTAATCAATAATTACATCAAAAAAGTAGAAGAATTTCAAAGAACCCTCCTAAGGAATTAGAAAAGAAAGAACAAACCAAACCAAAAATTAGCAGAAGAAAAGAAGTAACAAAGATCAGAGCAGAACTAAATAAAATATAGACCAAAGAAACAATACAAAGGATAAAGGAAATGAAAAGTTATTTTTTTGAAAAGATGAACAAAATCAAGAAACTACTAGCTAGAGTAACGACAAAAAAAAAATGAGAGAGAGAGAGAGAGAGAAGACTCAAATACATAAAATCAGAAATGTAAAAGGAGACATTACAACTGATATCGCAGGAATACAAAGGATCATCAGAGACTATTAGGAACAACTGTATGTTAACAAATTAGAAAACCTAGGGGAAACTGATAAATTCCTGGACACAAACAAACTGTACAAAAGCAATTTATGTAACCAAAACATTTGTACCCCTGTAATACTTTGAAATAAAATAAAATAAAATAAACTGAATCAGGAAGAAATAGAAAACTTGAACAGACCAATAATGAGTAATGAGATTGATTGAGTGTCTCAATAAAGAGAATCCCAGGACTGGATGGCTTTCTTCCACCTAACTTATAAAGAAGAACTAACACCAATTCTTTTCAAACAATTCCAAAAAACTGAAGATGAGGGAATTCTTCCCAAGTCATTCTGAGAGGCCAGCATTATCCTGATACCAAAACCAGACAAAAACACACCCAAAAAAGAAAACTATGGGCCAACATCTCTGGTTGCACATAGATGCAAAAATCCTTAACAAAATACTAGCAAACTGAATTCAACAGCACATTAAAAAGGTAATACACTGTGATCAGGGGAAATTATCTCAGGGATGCAATATATACAAATCAATAAATGTGATACACCACATCCACAGAATGAAGGACAAAAACCGTATGACCATCTCAATATGGGGTGTCCCAAAAGTCACCATACATAGGAAAAAAGGGAAATTGTAGCTAAATGTACCTTTATTTACAAAATATTCATTACAAAATTTTATACAATTTTTGCTTTGTATGGAGACTTTTGGGACACCTTGTGGATGCAGGTAAAGCATCTGATAAAATTCAATATTCCTTCATGATAAAAACTCTCAACAAATTAGGCATAGAAGAAACATACCTAAATATAATAGAGGCCATGTATTTCAAACCCACAACCGACATCATACTGAATAGGGAAATACTGAAAGCCTTTCTTCTAAGAACTGGAACAAGACAAGGTTGTCCAAATTCACCACTCTATTCAACAAAATACTGGAAGTCCTAGCCAGAGCAATTAGGCAAGAGATAAAAAAAAAAAATAAAAGGCATCCAAATTAGAAAAGAGGACGTCAAATTGTCCCTGTTTGCAGATGACATGATCTTATATAGACAGAAACCTAAAGACTCCCCCCAAAAACTCTTAGGTCTAATAAAAAAATTCAGTGAAGTTACAGGATAAAAAATTAACACACAAACATACATAGTGTTTTTTATACACCAATAACTAGCTACAAAAGAATTCAAGAAAGCAATCCCATTTACAATAGTTACAAAAAAATACCTAGAAATAAATTTAATCAAGGAGGTGAAAGTCTTCTAAAAGAAAAACTACAAAATGTTGATGAAAGAAACTGAAGATGACACAAATGGAGACGTCCCGTGCGCATGGATTGCTGGAATTAATATATTTAAAATAACCATACTATCCAAAGCAATCTACAGATTCAATGCAATCCCTAACAAAATACCAATAACATTGTTCACAGAAAAAGAAAAATCAATCCTAAAATTTGTATGGAACTACAAAAGACCCTGAACAGCCAAAGAAAACTGAGCAAAAAGAACAAAGCTGCAGGTATCACAATATTAATACCTGAGTTCAAAATATACTACAAAGCTAGTGTAACCAAAACAGCATTGTATTGGTATAAGAATAGACACACAGACTAATGGAACAGAATAGAGAATGGATGGAAAATGGTATGTCATTCTAATAATAATGACAAAAGTAAGCTGGAGTGACTATATGAATATCAAAGTAGATTTCAGGCCAAAGAATATTGCCAGTGATAAAGAAGTTTATTTCATAATGACGAAAAAGTCAATTCATTCAGAGAACATAATAATCTACATGTTTATTCATGTAGTAACAGAGCTTCCAAATCTATGAATCAAAAACTGACAGAACTATAAAGAGAATAGAAAAATCCACAAATCCATCAGAGATTTTGATACCCTTCATTCAATAATAGAAGAAATAGACAGAATATCAGTAAAGATATGGAAGATTTGAACAACAGTATGAAGCAACTTGACCTAATTGACATCTCCAGAACATAGTCCCCAACAGCAGCAAAATACACACCTTTGCAAGTGCACATGGAATATTCCAAGTTTCCACCTTAAGGAACTAGAAAAAGAAGAGCAAATTAAACCTATAGAAAGTGGAGGAAAGGAAACAATAAAGATTAGAGCACATATTGATGACTTAGAAACCAAAAAATACTAAATAAAGTTCATAAAATTAGAGCTGATTTTGAGAGAAGATAAAACTGACACCTCACCAGACTTACCAAGAAAAAGAGAGAACAGACACAAATAACCAATATCAGGAATGAGTTAGGTGACATCACTACAGATTCTATAATTACTAAATGAATAATAAAAGAATATTATGAATAATGTTATGCCAATTAATTCAACAAATTAGGTGAACCCAATTCTTGAAAAACACAAACTGCCAAATGTTGCTCAAGAAGAAATAAATAACTAGAATATCCTGTATCAATCAAAGAAATTGAAATTGTGTTTAAAAACTTTACCATAAAGAAAACTCTGGGCCCCTTCAACTTCACTAGTAAATTGTACCAAACACTGGAACTGGAGACTTCCTTTTAAGAGAAGTATCACGAAACTGGAAGAACAAAAACCATACGTACTGACTACTAAATTGAAACATAGATCAACACTCATGTGCACATATGGTGGTAAAATTCAACAGAAATCAAGCAGGTGGGAGGGGAGAGGAGGAGATGGGTAAATTCATACCTAACGGGTACAGTTCACACCACGTGGGTGATGGACACATTTATAACTTTGACTAAAACTGTGCAAAAGCAAGCCACGTAACCAAAATGTTTGTACCACCGTAATATTCTGAGATTAAAAAAAACTGCTCCCCAAAGAATAAACACATGTCACAACATCCACTGTAATAGACATATAATATTGTTGACTGTAAAAAAAAAAAAAAGAATGAAACGATACATAAATTCTTGAAGAGTAGGAATTGTTTCCCAACTCATTCTATGAGGTCAGCACTACTATGAAACCAAAACCAGGTAAAGACCTTACATGAAAAGAAAACTACAAACTGGTATCCTTCATGAACATAGATGAAAAAATTTTTCAACAAAATTTTACCAAATCAAATCCAACAACATATATAAAGGATAATGCATCATAAGGCTTTTCTTAGGAATGTACGAAGTTGGTTTAACATCTGAAAATCAATATAATTTATCATATTAATACAATAAAAATAAAAAAAATTTAATGATTTCATTAGACATAGAGAAACAGCCTTTTACTAAATCCAAGATCCATTCCTGACAACAACTCTAAGTAGTGTATAAACAGAAGGAAATTTTCTCAATCTGATAAAGAGCATCTATGAAAAAGTCTAAAGCCACATAATACTGAACAGTGAAAGACTGAATCCCACCCTCCCTTGCCTCCAAGATCAGGAACAAGACAAAGATGTCCACTCTTACAACCTCTTTTCAACATTGTACTGGAGGTTCCAGCCACAGAATCAGGAAAGAAAAAGGAATAAAATCATCCTAATTAGAAAAGAAAATATAAAATTGTGTTTATTCAGAGATGACATGAATATCTTTGCAGAAAATCTGATAGCATCTATCAAAAAAAGCTATTTGAAAATGTTAGTTTATCAAGGTTGCAGAATAAAAGGTCAATGTAAAAAAATCTACTTTATTTCTATATACTAGTAACAAGCAATAAGAAACTGAAATTAATAACACCCATTATAAGAGCACCCAAAAATATAATGTACTTGGGGATTTATCTGACAAGTCATGAATGACCTAAACATGGAACACTTATTATAAAACACTTTGAAAGAAATTTTGAAAGATCTAAATACATAGAGAGACATCATGTTCATGGATTAAATGACTCAACATAGTATAGATGTCAATTCTCCCTAAATAAAAATATAGATTCTATGCAATTGCAGCTAAAATCCCAGCAGGCTTTCTTTTTTAATTGGTAGAAATTGACAAACTGATTCTAAAATTCATATGGAAATGCAAAGGGCCTCTTCTATAGCCCAAATAATTGTGAAAAAGAAGAACAAAGTTGGAAGACCAAAATTCCCTGATTTTAAGACTTATATAGCTATAGAATAATAATTCTATAATTCTGCAACTATATAATAATCAAGACAGTGGGTATTGGTATAGAGGCAGGAAAACAGAATCAGTAGAACCGAATAGAGAGAGTCCAGAAAGACACTCACACAAAAAAATGGACAACTAATTTTCAACAAATGCGCAAAGGCAATTCAGTAGAAAAAGAATAATAGTCTTTTCAGCAAATGCTGCTGGAACAACTAGATTTCAATATTTAAAAAACACAAACTGTGATCCATACCTTTACCATATACAAAAAATTAATCTTTGTGATGTAGGGTTAGGCAAAGATCTCTCTGACATGACTCCAAGAGCACGATCTATGTGAAAACAAATTCACAAATTGGACTTCATCAAAAGTAAAAAGATCTTCAAAAATCACTATTAAGAAAATGAAACGATAAGCCAGAGACTGGGAGAAAACATTTGCACATCTTATATCTGATAAATACCTTGTAGAAAGAATATATAAAGAGCTCTCAAAACTCAAGATAAATGAATGGCCCAATTTAAAAAAATTGGCAAGATTTGAACAGATATTTCACCAAAGAAGAGGCGGAATGAGAAATAACTTCATGAAAAGGTGCTCAACATCAGTTGCCATTAGGGAAATGCAAGTTAAAGTCACAATGAGATCCCACTACACACCAATTAGAATGACTAAAACTAAAAAGATTGACCGTATCAAGTGTTGGTGGGGACGTGGAAGAACTGAAACTCCTATACGTTGCTGGCGAGAACATAAAATTAAATTGTACATTCTCTTCAAACAAGTTTGAGAATTTCTTTAAAAATGAAATATATGCATACCATATGATCCAATCCTTCCCCTCCTAGGTTATTTATGTAACGGAAATGAAAGTATGTGTCCACACACAGACTTGTATATGAATGTTCATAGCAGATTTATTTGTAATAGCCAAAACCTGGAAACAACCCAGTGTCCATAAACAGGCAAACAGATAAACTATACCATATCGATAAAATGCATACTACTCATAAATAAAAAGAAATGAACTGTTACTATATCCTATAACATAGATGAGTCTCAAAATAATTGTTGAGTGAAAGAAGTCAGAAAAAAATGGTAGATATTATATGACTCTACTTACATAAACTTCTGAGAAATGTAGACTAGTAGGCACCCTAAGCGGATCAGTGGTTGCGGAGGGTTGGGGAGGGGCATGGAGATGAACCTACCGGAGAGATTGCAGAGGGGCACAAGGAAACCTGGGATCATTGGAAACGGTCCTCATCTTGATTGTGGTGAGTTTTATGGTTCCATATATGTCAAAACTTATCAAATTGTATGCTTTAGGCATAGTTTATTGTGTGTTAACTATAACTCAATAAAGCTGTTACAGTAAATACATAAGAACATAGCCACAATACTATTATCATGTCTAAAAAGAAATTAACAATAATTCCTGAATATCATAGTTGGATACTTTCCCTACATAGTCAGTGTTTACATTTCCTTGATTGTCTTAAGAATTTATGTTTTTAGGGTTTGTTAATCTGAAATGGGACCTAAATTAGGACCAAAGAGTGCAACTGGTTTTGTCCGAAACAAATGTCAGAACTTTCCACAAAAATTTTGTGAGATATTAATTATTCATGAGGAAATACTAAACAGAAGAGGGCCAAAAACATTTTAGGACATCAATAACTACTGCTATATAGAAAAAAAATCCAATCTAGAAAATGGCAACCTGCTCTGACCTGTTAATCAAAATTTTTCCACTGCATTAATTTGGTTATTAGATTCTTTGAGAAACATTATATGACAGTTTTCAAACCACTTTGACACATATTAATTGAGTGTCCCACAAGGTATTATGCTAATTAGCATGGGGGACACAAAGATAAACAAAACACAATCCATACTCTCAAATACTTTACATTTTAGAAAGTAGGCGAGGGGAGTAAAGCAATGACTAGAATAAAAGGTGGAAAATCATCAGTCAAAATAAGAATTACAAAGTGCTGTGGGAATACAAAGAAGCAAAGAATTACTACTAATTGGAAAATAAGGAAAGAATTAAGAAGTAAGAGGAGGTTTGAACTGAGTCTTAAAGCACAGATCTAATTTGGGATTAGGGAGAGGCTGGGGAAAATATTCCAAGGAAAGAGGAAAGTATGGAGGTAGAAATGAGAAAGAGGTAATTCCAGAGATTTGTGAACACTCTGGTGGAATTCCATGGGATTTCATACATGGTAAAAGTTACCAAATTGTATGCTTTAGGTGAAGTTTACTGTATGTTAACTATATTGCAATAAAGCTGTTATAATAAACATATAAAAACATAACCACAATACTATTATCATATCTAAAAGGAAGTTAACAATAATTCCTGACTATCATGGTGCTGGGACAGGGACAATTAGGGGCAAGGCCATAGAGGTGGCTTGAAGCCACACTATGGGGTTCCTTGAACACTACTGTGATGAATTTAGACTTTGCCCCACAGACAGTGCGCTATTACTGATGGCTTTAATGAGTGAGCATAAATAACCTGTGTATCAGGAAGCTTCCTTTTTAGCAGGCACAGATAAGCAGAAGGGCAAAAAGTAGAGGTAGGACGATTCTTTCGTTGTGATGCACAAGCCAGGGAAATCACAAGGCTAAGGTAGCGGCAGTGCAGAGAGAGAGGAATGGTTCAATTCCTGGCTAAATTAAATGGTTAAATTTTAGGGGGAAAAAAGACTTGAAAATAAAACTCAGGGATAATTAGATTTGAAACTATCAAAGAAAAAATTTAAAAATTGCAACTTCTTATCAGTAAAACTAATATTCAGATAAAGCTATTTCACTTGAATAAAAAGACATGTATCAATTTCATTACATTTTGAGATGATTCTGATTTTTAACATAACGCATTACTGAGCATACTGTCACTTAGAGAGAAAGAGGGGGGTGACATTCCAAGACATCGCAGATTATTGTCAGCCCCAAAGAGGTGATCTATGTTGTGTTCCTCTTTATGAATAATGTAGTTTATTTTTATGCAACGGCGCACCACATGTTTTGGTTTTTAACAGATGGCAAACCCTTTTTACCACGGTTTTAAACTTGCACACTGGGAATGGAAACTATTTATACAGTAAATACTTCAGCTGATCCTATCTTTGGACAAGTTTAATTAAAGAATGAGAGACCAATTGCACAATCAAGCGGACTCATGGGAGGAAGAAGGAACTTGCTTCCTTGCTGAATACATTATTTTACTCAGCAATTTAGAGCATACATGAAAATTAATGGCACTATTGAGTTTTATAATAAATCCCTTAGGCATTTATCTTTTTTTGTTAGCTGTTTTCAAACTCCGTGTTAATAAAGCTTTAACACCCAAGGTAGAAAGAAAGCATAACTTAGTCTTTAATGAGATGCCACTACAAGCATTCCTCAAATAGCTCTCCAATATTCTCATACTGTATTCAGGTTGTAGATGTTCATTTTCTACACATAAACACTTTTTACAGAAACATCCCTGAAGAATTACTACCCTTCTTTTGCCCTTAGAACATTGGGATGTCACCCAGATAAAGTTTATCACATTCATCAGGAACCTCTTAAAAAGCAACATACACAAATAAACAGTACTTGACTATTCTTATATTGCATCTGGATTTGGGAGTCACATGCATTTTATACAAAATAATCATTGGAGAGAAAGTAATGATAATAGTTGCTCATATCTGTATAGCATGACACCGGTGACAAAGCAAAATGGTCATGTGATCTGCACAAAAACTGCAGGAGTGCAGATAGAATTATCTCCATATTTTACACACGGATAAAGAAAAGCTCAGAGAGCCCAAGAGGCTAGTTCAAGGTCAAAGCGGAAATAAGAATTGAGAGGGCTGAAACTCCTGGTCAAGGACCCTTTCTACTATGCTGCAACAATTTTCCAGTTTTGAGTAGGTGATTTCACACTAGTAAGAGGAATTTAATTGCCTGTAAGTAAAATGCTTATGGATTAAAGAAAATTAATAATATATCTTCCCAAGATCCATACCCCAAAAAAATTATAGAAGACAGAGAAAAAAATCAATAATGATGATGACGACTTTAAAGGCCGACACAAGTCAAAGAACAATAATCTTATATTTCCAAATTTCCTGTAACGTCAATACGGGCCTCAATCTCTGAACACCACATTCAGCCACACACTTCAGTCTAAAAATAAAACAGATTCAACTCCAAATGCAGACTGACCAAAAGTGGAAACATGTCATGTATTTCCATCACACTAGTACCAATGCACTACATGTTTGATACTATTAATCTAAAAGGCAATTTAAAAGTATTCCTCATTTTTCTCTTTCTAAAAAGTCTCTTCACTTGCGTTTTATAATCACAGAGAAATACTCCAGGAAGTGCATTGTCAAGTATCATACTGCCAGGGGGTAAAAGACTATCTGCTTCTGGCCGCCTTCTTCACAAGGCACAGAGGAATGCATTAATGGCGCAACAACGTCTACCCTGCTGGGTCCTATACTGCTCGCTTCCCGCGACTGTCTGGTAGTGCCATGAAAAAATATACTGCAGAGAAATGCACATGGGGTTCACGGCAGCAGTTAAAAAGCAAGACGCAGTATGAATCAAAGTGACAAGGCCCAGAAATTAAACGTTCACCCAAGTTCATTGGTTTTATGTTGAAGCTATAATTTGCAATTAATGCTACTTCCACCCTATGACGAGCTGAATGACATTAATAATAACATCACTAATATAATGGTATAAATGCACAAAGAAGTCAGTGATCCTTGGGCGAGAGGAGACAAATTTCAATGAAGCATAAAAATCAAGGTTAGTACCTGAAACATAACTTTATCAAACCTTGGCTTTTATGTAAAGGATATCAATTAAAGGCATCATGCTGTATAAATAGATTTTATTCACCTTTATTTCAAGTTTAAAGTGTGCTTTGCACAACTTGAACCAAGTTGGTATTTTCATCACCATAGCCAGCTAGCTCTGAAGGCTTCAGATAAATATAGTTCTAGAAGTAGGCACTCATTGAATTCATTACACGAAACAGGAAGGGGACGAATAGAAGAAAGTACCATCAATGGTTCCAAAGAATCAAAGCAGTGAAAATATAAAAGTCAATGGATATTAGAAAAAAAGTGAATTAAAACAATTTTCTCAAAAAGTGGTGGCATCAAGGTTTTAGGACAAGACTGTAATCTAATCTGCTGTCCAGGGAGCATCACCCTACCCCATCACCAGTACCCTAGTAGTACTGCTCTTGGAGTAAGGATGAGCTTGCTGTGTGCAGAAACACCTATGATATTTTTTCCATATCATCCCTGTCATTGAAAATATTCAGTATCTGGATTCACGGGGCTATTGCATGGACACAACCCTTGTCCACGACTTGAGGACCAGCTCAAATGTCATCCCTCCATAAGTTGCTTCCATCACCCACCAGCAGTGAGTTATTCCCTCCTTGGAGCTCCCACAGCATCTTGTTCATAACCTCTACCTCCTTACGTTGAAGTTATTTGCATTGTTTTCAGAGCGTTCCATGGCTGTCCGAAGGCCAAGTGTTTTGTTAAATTAATAAATCATCCCTCTTAGTTAGAAGCTATTACTCCCTTTGTTATTCCCTTTATTCAATTCCCACTTTCATTTTAAGAAGAGTCACCATGCTGAAGTCCCAGGACATGGCCAACGAAGCTATACCTTCACCAGACACAAATGAATCCCCTGCAAAAGAAAATGTGTTAGAATATACATAATTCCTTCCCCTACTTCTGTCATTCACATACGCTGACTTTTTAAAAATGAATCCACAGGCAAAAATCAGTGGTCTCTGATTCTACCACAACCAGCTGGACAAACACATTTATGATTTCAAATGAGTTTGGAATTTACAATATAAGTTGCTATATATTCATTCACCTTAAGTAAATATATCTAGCAGTGAATAATTTGGGAAAAGAACCATGAAAGAGATGCTTTTAGGCACCTCAGTGATGTTTTCTTATTACTTTAACGATAAGAGTTTAAAAAAAATTCTCCCTGGCAACTCAAGAACAGGTCAATGGCAACGACCCAGTAAATGCTGAGCACCTTCTGGGTACAAGGCATGGCCAAGCCCCTTTGCGAAAATGTAGAAAGTGAGCCAATAAAATGGAACGCATTTGCTATTTATTTATTACTCAGGGTTATATTTTTCCCCAAACATTTTCGTCCCATATAGGAATGTATCTTCAATAAAGGATTTGTCCTAGATCCCCGGCTACTGTGTAACCCACACACAATAAGGATTAAATTAGTCGTCTCAAATAGTTGAGCAGTAAAAATCCCAAATGACAGTTTCCACCCTCTGCTGCCACAGTGAGGGTGAGTAAAAAGGACAGCAGGGGTGGGGCTGGGGGGCTTAAGGCAACATTCAGCCAGAAGTGGGTCCCTTCTAGTCAAAGCTGGAACCTGGTACAGTCACTGTCCTTCCCAAGCAGCTCATTTGCCGCATTGGAAAAGGCTCATCTTTCTTCCAACATTGGCTGGCACCAATGCAATAGTAACTGATGGTTTAAAAAAAAAGCTAGAAAAAGCTGGACCTTTGTAAATATTATTGATAAAAATCACGTTCTTTAGTTCCTGGTTTGAGCATGCGTAGATGGCAACTGAGAATTTGTTAGAATTATTCTCTTAGTCCTAATTCACACTTGTAAGGTGTAGCAAAGGAATGGCTCGGGGTGAGGTGAGAGTTCACAGATGAAACAGACGTGGACCACGGAAGATGAAAAGGGTCCACACCAAGACTCAGACAGGCCAGCTGCCTATCCAAGCTCAGCATCCTGCCCACATCATGATCAGGAAGCACTGAAAGCTTTCCCCAGCTCTGACCACGGTTATGTCTGCTTGCCGTTTGTGGCTCATATAGTTACCTTCAAGACAGCTGTTTCATAAACTCACAACAGTTTTTTCCCCATACTATAGGTTCAGCTTTTCTCAAACAATCCTTTTGTTGTCTTCATAGTTTATCAAGCTAAGGAATCCCTTCAAATGGGATTCGAATATTATCAAAGAATGATCTCTGAACCAGGTGATACCAATAAAATGTTTTAGTTATGAAGAGCCTGGTGGTACCCAGACCAGATGGACCAGGTAAATAGTGCGCCTCGGCTAGCACTTCAGAGCCACGACTGCACGTTACAATCACTTACTCAGAGCTGTGAAATCAGAACTGGGCGGGGGGCAGAGGGGACCCAGGCACTGTCTGAAAGCTCCCCCATACGATTCCATTAATACTGTATAGGCAGGGTGGGAAATGCTGCAGTGTACGATGGTGCCTAAATAGAGAATGGTTTTGTTTGGTGCATCACTGGTTTTGACAGAAGTTAATTATCCCTGTATCGTACAGCTTCGGAGGTTCTAGATGGAGGGTGAGGAGGAAAGTGGAAGGTTAGATATGAGCGTAACGGCAGCTGATAAACCAGGAGTGTGGCTGCTGTCCCGCCCGAGCATGTACCCCGCCGCCGTCATCCTGGGCCAGCTCCCCAGGACGTGGCAGGACTAGGGACGGGGCTCTGCGCTACGCCAGTGGCTCTGGAGGATGCAACGCCGCCCGTCCATATGCGCATCCTGCTTTCTGGCAGCCAATGTTCCCAGCTAGCAGCGTTACTTGCGATGTGTTCCTAAGCACTGTGAGGCTGGGCTTCTCCGCGGTTCTGAGACAGATGTGCCCGCTGCCGCCTGCCGGGCCTCCAGACAGCGCCCACTGCCGGTGCCTGGGCGTCCGTTCCGTCCCGGGTGTCCACCTGGTTCCTGCCACCCCCTCCCGGCTCTGTATTGTAGAGGACACCTGTGCCTGGGAACGATTCCTTGTTGTTCTTCTCAAGAACATGTCTGTGGCCTTGCACGCAAGTCCAGAGCGCCCTCATCCTGCAAACAGGAGGGGCTAGAGAGTTTAGATGCAAACATCTGCTCAGCGGAGACGAAACAACAAGGAACAGAGACGTGTTGAGTCGGGACGGTGTGGGAACAAAGAACTTGCGGTGGGACAGTTGCCAAACAGACTATGTTATAAATAAAGCAGCTCCAGCAAGAGTTTTTTTTGCTGCAGCCTCATAC
>CAUYSK010083176.1:0-26593 GCA_963575035.1 Avahi laniger | reverse complement strand
CAGCCTGAGCAAGAGCGAGACCCCGTCTCTACTAAAAATAGAAAGAAATTAATTGGACAACTAAAAATATATAGAAAAAATTAGCCGGGCATGGTGGCGCATGCCTGTAGTCCCAGCTACTCAGGAGGCTGAGGCAGGAGGATTGCTTGAGCCCAGGAGTGTGAGGTTGCTGTGAGCTAGGCTGATGCCACGGCACTCACTTTAGCCCAGGAAACAGAGTGAGACTCTGTCTCAAAAAAAAAGAAAAATAGTTAGGTTCATTTCACATCTCTAATATTCATATAATCTTTCTAAACCTGGTTCTGAGAAAAATAAAATCTTCATCCTTTCTCCTACTCCCATCCATTGGTGGCTGTTTTCCCTTAGGGGGCAAGCAAACTTCTCTTTGTCTTGACATGTTCTTTTTCTCAACCTCGAAATATAAGTTATCCAAAATTTTGTTCTAATTCATCCTCCTTTCTCCATTTTCACTGGTACCATTTTGGCCCAAGGCACCACAATCATCTCTCACCTACATAACTGAAGCATCCTCCTCATCTACTCTGGAATTCTTCCAATCCATTCTCAACTCTTCATTTTTCTACACCCTGGTCTAATTTTCTCAGGTCTATCTTTCAGTTTACTATCTCTCCCTGCAGCTGTATCTAATTTGTTATTTAACTCTAAATTCAAGTATTTAATTTCCATGACAATATTCTTGATTTCTATAATTTTAGTTGTCTTTAAAAAAAACTTCCTATTTATTTTTAACAATATCCTGTGCTTTTATTATGGTCTCTCATTTTTTGGGGGGGATCTCTTTGATCATTTTAAACAAATTTATTTTATAGTCTCTTGCAGATGGTTCCATTGTCTTAAGTTCTTGATACACTATTTCTGCTTATTATGTCTGCTAACTTTATGTGAAATGCCTAATCATGTGGCTTATAATTTTTTATTAGAAGCTCATCTCCAACAGAGTTTCTTTTATTCTGTAAAAGTCCTCTGAGCCAAGGGATATAAAAATAAACCTACAAAGGTATCTGACTCTCCAGGTGTTTCCTTGGCCCTAGATTAGTTTATACCTTAATTTCTCACATTAGAATTTCTAAACCAGGTGGGTGCATCCACACATAACACAGACTTTTGCCTTTTACTTTCTCACCAGAGATTTTCTTTCCTCAACGTTGAACCCTGGGCAGGCAACAATCTTCCCTGTGGCTTCCTTGAATATGTGAACAGAGTTTTTCTAGCCCTTTCATAAAGGAGGGAAAGTTCTAACCTTATGTCGGGGTGTCAGTTGCCTTTCCATATTTCACACTGGCTCTAGGCCATGCTACTCATCTCTTGATGAGACATCAGCATGTATCATCCCCAGCCTTTATGCCCTAGCACCTGTATCTATCTAGGAGCTCTTTCTTCTTTTATGACCCCTAATGATTTCTCTTTCTTTCTTTTGGAGATACACACACACATAATAACTCTCCAATAGCTCTCTGTGTTTTAAAGGAGAGAGTCATGCCAGTTGAGTCTGCCATGTTGGTAAGTATATCCCTCCCCAAGCCACAACAATCAGAATGATACTTATAAAACACAAATCATAGGCTGGACAGGGTGGCTCACACCTGTACTCCCAGCACATTGGGAGGCCCAGGCAGGATTATCACTTGAACCCAGGAGTTCACGGCTGCAGTAATCTGTGATTGCACCACTGTACTCCAGCCCAGGTGACAGAATGAGACAAACAAAACAAAAAATCACAAATCATATCTGGTTACCCTACACACACACACACACACATACACACACACTCCTCATTCTCACAGTGACTAAAGAACCACATCTCCATCCTCATCTTTAATCAAACCCATTCTCACTCTGCAACCCAGCCACCCTGACCTTTCTCAGACAAACAGTCCTCAAACAGACCTTCCCACCTTTTCTTGAGATCATGCACACTAATGGCTCCCTCTGCCTGGAACGTTCTTCCAGCCCCATCCTCAAGCTGTTTTTCTCATTAATTTCTCCTCATTCTTTGGATCTCAGTTTGAACATCACGCCTGCTGAGAAAAGCTTTCTGGCTGCAAACGAGGTCAGGTCCCTAGGTCATAGGTTCACACAGCACCCTGAATGTCTTCATAGCACGTACTATAACTGTCATTTAAATTGCATGAGGAGTAGTTTAGTTATTGTCTTTCCAAATGGACCATAACCTCCAGCAGGAAGAACCGTCTGGGTTGTACAGTGCTGCACCCCTAATATCTAGCACAAGAAATGTTGGCTAAATGAACGTGAGAGCCCTGCCTCCAGCCCCTCCGTCACCCTCACTCACATGTACCTGAACTCGCTGCATTTCCCACAAGCCTCTTCTAAAGCAAGAACACCATTGTCTGGGAGGCTTATTCACTATTTGCTTCTAAGCAGCAGGGGGTCACTGAGTTCATGGGAACATGTTTCCACAAAGCAACAGCAGCTTCCTTAGCTGCCTGTTTTCAAAAAGCAGCAGCAGAATGAGATTTGCAGGGTTCGAAGATGGACATGCTCGTGCAGGTTGGGTCTTGGGTCTGTCCAACTCTGTGAATTTGGATTGCTGGGTCTTTTCTGGGCCTCAGTTTCCTTCTTTTTAAAATAAAGGGGCTGGTCCACATCATCTATAAGAAATTGATGTGCTGTTGACAAAATTATGATAATATGAATAACCTCATTGCGAGAGGCAAGAATTTTGCATCTTCCATCTTCCTCTCATGCCTATGACAGTGTGGCCTCGGGCAAGTTGCTTGATCTCTCTGCTTTGGTTTCTGTGTCTATAAACTAGAGTTAATCCCAGATCCTTCCTCCCTCCCCCTCTGTTGCCAGATTGCATCCATCCAGGCCTAGTGGATGCCAGTGGTGCCCAGCAGGTGTCCCCATCCCCCAGAGGCTGTGAAAGATGGTTGCTGATGGCTCACAGCCACCTTCTTCCATGGAAAATTGGCTTCGGTTGAATGGGAGCTACCTCGCCAGCAAGGTTTCTCCTCCCACCCACTGGAGCAGCCCATGGGCAGTGACCAACACAAGAGCACAGAAGGCCAGACCCTTGGCTCAAAGGGACCGGCTCTGAGATGTGACTGATGCTCAGGGGCCCAGATGGGATCGGGCTGAAGACCAGCTGATCAACCACCTCCTCCCTGCTGTGCTCCTTCCTGCAAGATCCTGCACGATCTTGCTTTCTCACTACCCTTCTCTGGAAAGCATCCCTCAATAAATCACTTGCACGTGAATCCCCGTCTCAGACTCAGCTTTTAGACAAGCCAATCTGAGACGCAGTGTGAGTCACTCTCGCTTTGCATACACCATCACATGTGATGCCTACAACAATCTGCAGAATGAACCACTTATGTGACCATGACACAGATGAGCTATGAGACTAAGAGGAATTGAGCAACTTGTCCAAGGCTGAGCCTGAAAATGTCTTCATCCTGTTGGAGAAGCCATCCAGCCCCATGGAGTAGCCAGGAGCCCCATGGAGATGAGGAGAGACAGAGGAGGAGAAATAGTGTCTGCTTCTCCTCAGCTTCCTCCTTTGCCAGCCAATGGGTGGCCCCACTGTTGGCTGGCAGCCCCTGGATCTTCCAGGGATGGGAAAGCTGAGCTCACCTGGCACATGAGTCCTGAGCTGAGCCAGGTGCGCACACACACGCACACATGCACACACACACACACACCCTTAGAAGTGGCTGTTAGGGAGGCAAACTCCAGGCAAAGCTGGTGGAGCAATCGAGTGGAAAACTTGGCCCAAACCAACATCCACATCAAGAGTCAGTGAAGGGGATGATAGCATCTCTTGGGAAGGGAAGGATTTTCTCTAAAACATGCACCTAGGTAACCTCTGGACATGACGAACTTTCTCTTTTCCTTATTCCTTTTTTATTTAAGGAATAGTTCTTAGGCAACAGACTACTTCATCCCTTCACCCACGCATGCACAAACTACCATTACAGAGAATACTTTTTTTATTGCCTTCTCAGCCTCCATTCTCCCTACTGCTTTCAATCATACTCTGCTTCTCATTTGGGGAGTTTACCTCTATTGCAATCTTTAGCTATATGGTTTGGACAGGACTGCCCTTTCCCTTGTTTCTAAGGATTGACCTTCAAGCCACGCCCAGCTGGTGATCAGCTCGGAGAAGGGAACGTGACCCCATTAGGGCCAATGAGAGAGAGAACCCCAGGACTTGAACAGCAGGTACCTCAAGAGAGATTCTCTCTTCTGCGGATGGTGTGTGTCGAAGAAGGAAATTCTGCAGGTGCTGCTGCTGTTTTCAGACCAGAAGAAAAGAGCGTGTTGCTAAAATGACCCACCCAGAGGTGCCTGAGGTTGGAACTATTACCATGGAAAGGCAAAGAGAGAGGAAATCGGGTCTTCAAACTGCCGGACCAAGTGCCACTCGAATTGATTTTCCCATCACTTTAGTCAAAATTGATAAATTGTTGAAGCCAGAGTGATTTGTGTCTTTCTTTTTGTATACAATTCGAATACATATCTTACATGACGTGTATCTACTCTGTGTTCTCAAGGGAGTTAAACACTCTAGTTAATACCTCGCATCTGCTTCAAAAAATTCACACCCTATAAATTTCCCTGTCCTTTTATTTTCTGCTTGGGTTTGTTGTTGTCGATGTTGTTGTCATTGTTGTTGCTTTAGCAGTTACCTAATGAGTTGCCAGTGACCCCTAAGTATGGTGAAATATTGGAAAGATATTCAGTGCAGCCGTGTATCTACTTGTAATCTCAATTCTGAATCTAGGGACAGATTAGGGACAGAAAATTGTGCCCCACCACAAACACACACACACACATACACACACACACGCTTCCTAAATCTGGTTAATCAGTAGGAAACCTCTCAAGTACTTGTTGAGAAATATTTTGAGATCAAATCCCACCCAGGAAGAGACAAGTGCTATGATTACCTGGTGATATATGTTGTAGACGTGAGCATTAGCAATGAAGAGGTAGGGAGCACACATACTGGCCGACAGAGATCAAAGCCATACCTTGAAGGCTTGCTACAATGTCTAACTTTCCTTGCAGCCAGAAAGTCCTCCCTCGTGTTCTACCTAAATAATTTATAATGCAATTTCAGCCCAGCTTTCCTCAGCCTATTCACAGTGGCCGTGAGGACTAGCTTGTCAGCCTCGCCTGACCCTTTTACATTCATGATAAAGAGTGCTATAGAGTTGTCTTTCCCATCTCATCTTTTTCCCCTGTGCTGAATGATCCCTTCCCACAGCTTTAGGTCTCAATCTAGACCGGGCATTCCCTCTCCATATGAAATGACTGCAAAGCCTGGATCACGAAGAATGTCTGCCTTTAGGGACTCACATTTTCTGTCCATTCTTGGGTACAGCAAGAAAACTCCCAGAATTAAATCAAATGAGACTAAGAATGGTTTTGAAAACCCCCAATTTCCCATAATTTAATGCTGTGATCTGAATGTTTGTGTCCCTCCCACCACTCCCAAATTCGTATGTTGAACCTAATGTTCAGTGTGAGGGTATTGGGAGGTGGTGCTTGGGGGAGGTAACTAGGTCACGAGGGAGGAGCCCTTGTGAACAGGATCAGTGCCCTTATAAGAAGAGACACAAGAGAGACGATCTCCTTCTTGGCCAGGTGAGGACACAGTGAGAAAGCAGCCGTCTGCAAACCAGGAGGCAAGTCCTCACCAGATACCATTTCTGCTGGCACCTTGACCTTGGACTTCCCAACCTCCAGAACCGTGAGAAATAAATGTTTGTTGTATAAGCCTCCCAGGTGACTAACACACGTGGTGACAACCCTCTTCCACATCTCCAGTGACAAGTCAACAGCCAGCTGAAGTTGGACATCAATCAACCACTGCAAAGCGTTAACTGGGAATTTTGGTAAGTGGCAACTGAAGAAGAGGAGTTCCTACACATGCAAACATTCCTCTCACTCCTGCTCTTCTTTCAGGAAATTTCCTCTCCCCCGGTGCCCGTGATCTTGGTAAAGCTATAAATCACCAAGTCTCATCCTCCCCTGCCCACCAAGTGGCAGACATAGGATCCAAGCTAGATCAATGAGGCACTTTCTAGGACTTCAAATCTTAAATGAAACTAAGTTGAGATAAAAGTTGGAGCTGACCCAGTGGTGGTGTCTATACAAGACTGTCTACTTGTCCTGCTTTCTATATGCCTGGTATCGCCCTGGGTCCTGGTTTGCTAGTCTCCCCTTTTCTAAGGCATTCGACATATTCTCACTTCATTTATGTCAGGCAAGGTTAGTTTCTGCTGCTTGCATCAACGAACACTGATGTGTAGCGTTAACACTCCAAGAAGGTGTTTCCTGGATTCTTAAAGCCTTAATTATATATTTTAAAAAATAATCATTTCACACTTTGGCTGGCATTACATAAGAGTTTTATCCCAGAAATCAATGGCAAAAATTCTCCATGTATAAACTGAATAATGTCATGACAATAGAATTTTTGTCAAGGAACCACAGTAATCTGAAATTGCTTTTGTGATGTTGATCTAATGTCTCATTAAAATTAGGCAAATCAATGGAAATGCAAATGCCATCAAACTGAGCAAGCATTGTCAGGAGAAAATGTATCTTCCAGGAGAAATGCATTGTTTATAGGGTGCTATGATTGGCACAAGCGTCCTCCTCTTGTTAAAGCACCTTTGCAAAAAAAATTGAGTGTAATTTGCTAATTGCACAGTGCAAATCGCTTAACAGTGGAATGGGTTTCACATTGTCATTTTTAATGACCTACCTTTTTCTCTGTGCTACTTCAGTTCATCATCCTAGAATGCTAACAACAAAAACAATAATATCTAGTAAAAGCTTACAAAATGAGAGACACTCTACTAAGTACTTTATCTGCATCACCTGAAAACCACAAAACCATAAAAGGTAGGTTCTATCATCATCCTTGTTTCCCAGATGAGAAAATGGAAGCTTAGTGAGAAGTAATTCCAAGTGTGCAAAGTGTATAAGGTATACAGCTGGAATCTGGACCCTGTAACCTCCGCTACTATTAAGTGTCTTCTATGTGCCAGGGGATGTGCTAGGCATTTCACACAGGTTCTATGTCATGTTTAATCCTTGCCACAATCATCCAAGGAAGGTTCGATTACCCCCACTGTAAAAAGGAAGAAACTGAGGTTCAGAAAGACTAAGTAACTTGCAAGAGGTCACTCAGCAAGATTCAAACCCAGGCTATCTGGCTGCTGCATGGTCCCAGCTCTTAGCCACTCCATTATGCCTGCTCTAAAGAAGGTTAGGTTAACATGCCCTCCCATGTTAATTTTGAAAGTATTTTTGAAGAGCTTGAGCACCCCCACCTCCAGTGCCTAGTTCTAGGTTTTACGCCCTGCAGAATCTCCATCACTGAGTTGCCAAAGGATTGAATGAGTTGACACATAATCTACCAAACACTTAGAACAGGGCCTGGCACAGAGTAAATGCTATACAGTCAGCCCTCCATAGCCACAGGTTCAACTGAGGACAGAAATTTGAGAAAAAATAAAAATTCAAATAAACAATATAGTGTAATAATTATTCACAAAGCATTTATATTGTTTTAGGTATTTTAAGTAATCTAGAGATGATTAAAAGTATACAGGAGGATGTGCATAGGTTATATGCAAATACTGCACCATTTTACATCAGGGACTGGCGCATCCTTGGATTTTGGTATCTCTGGGGAGTCCTGGAACGAAGCCTCCATGGATATTGAGGAATGACTGTGCATACATTTGCTACTTTACTTTCTCATCATGATTATTACTTAAGAGAATCTAACCTTGTTTCCAGACATCTTGTAAGCACCTGTTTTAATTCCAACTATTTACGTGTTTATTATAACCATTATGGTTTTATTCAATTATGCAGGTCCCCTGGGATTTTTACTGTTTAGACTTCTGTTTGTCCTCCTTGGCTTCTTTTTGTTTATGTTTGCCACATTTTTATCATTGCAGTGTCACTTGCTGTATGGCCTTACATGAAATCAAAACAGAGGAATATGTATGTGGCTGTTCTTTCATGCAAATTGGACTTCTGCCCCCAATTAATCTAAATTGACAAAGACTGTAATTAGAAGTGGCAGCAATGGTGTTCCAACTTCCTTGCAGGGCCTACTTCTGTCTAAGTGCCCACCTGAGGCTGGCACACCAACTCCTGATCCTTCTTGAATGCTTGCCTTTTACCAGGCTAGGGAGAGCTTCTACTTCCCAACTGGGCAGGAAAAGTGTAGTAAAGGTCTTCTGGGTGCTTTCCTGTCCCCCACCTTTCTAAGAACTGCTCTCCATATGGATATGGATCTCTGGGGTCATTTTTATACTACTGAAAAAAAGAAATGTACTTCCTGGCCATTGCTGATTAGACCAGAGAGGATCACCTGATCCAAAGGGGGACCAATCAGATTCTTTCTCCTGGAAATTTGAAATTGAGCATTAGTGATTTTCCTTGGTCTGAGCTTGCGTCTAAACTATGAGGACAAGTAAATGTGGAGGGTCGAGATTGCAATGCTACGGGATAAATGCAAGCATTTACCTTTTGCCAGGTGGATAAAGCAGAGAAAGTACGGGCTGAACTTAAGGAAAAATTCAGACGGTTAAAAAAAGGAAGCAGGGAAGTAGAAAGAGAAGAGATAGAGATGAAGCCAATTGCCTGATACCAGAAGCTACTCAGTCCAGACTGAAACGCAGGATAAGGACCTTAGTTCTGGTCCTGGCCCTGGCACCACATGAGCGGGGCTGTACTTCCGCCCTGGGTGTCTGTGACGTGTCCCTGGGCCTTTCCAGTCAATAAGCCCTTTTGCTTGACCTAGCTTCAGTGGGTTTTTGCTTCTTACTTTGAAACCAGCTGTAACCAAGGCAAAGCATCACAGACACTAAGAGCTAATGCTCTTGTGACATTCAAGGAAACGGCCCCCAAAGTGATTTACTCATTAATTCAACAAATATTTACCAAGGGCCTACTATGTACAGGCACCACGACAGGTAGGTGCTAGGGACATAGTATCAAACACACCAGAGACAGCTCTTCACCTGTGGAGATAACAATCAAGTTGACTCTTGGAAAAGAATGGAGAGAAAGTAAGGAAACCAATTACCGCAGGATGCTATTGATAACACCACACAACGAAGCTTCAAGAAGCTCACCCTGCAGGCCATGGTGCTGTTGGCACGTGGAGGGGAGAAACAGGGAAATAGGGAAAAGACTGGATGAGGGTCTTCAGAACCTGAGTTTAGCTTTGCTATGGTTATTTACTAACCATATGACCTTCCAATAAGTCAATAAACTTCTATGTGGTCCCACGCCTCTAAAATGCAGAAGGGTGTGTGTGTGTGTGCACGTGCGCGCGCACGTGTGCACTAGCATGGGTTGGGGGGGGAGAGGTGGGTTAACCAGAAAGTGGTAAGATAAAAAATTTTGTCATATATAACCTTACACCCCGGTGTCTCAAACAAAGGTGCTTAGATTTGGAATGCTTGCTGAAGCAGAGTAGCATCTTAGAAAGAACACAAGATCTGAAATTAAACCATTGGTTCTCAAAGAGGGGATGATTTTGCTCCCAAAAGGATGTCAATAAATGTCTGGAGACATTTTGAGTTGTCACAACTGGGGTGACACATGCTATTAGCATCTAATGGGCACAAGACAGGGATGTTGCTAAACATCCTAGAATGCACAGAATAGTCCTTTACAATAGTGGTCCCCAACCTTTATGGCACCAGGGACTGTTTTCATGGAAGACAATTTTTCCATGGACCATGGAGGGGGAAGATGGTTTTGGAATGATTCAAGTGCATTACATTTATTGTGTACTTTATTTCTATTATTATTATATTGTAACATACAATGAAGTAATTAAACAACTCGCCATGGGTTGGGGACCCCTGCTTTACAACAAAGAATGATTTGACCCAAAATGTAAACAGTATCCAGGTTGAGAAACCCTGAGTTAGCCAAACCCTGGTTCTGTCTTATCAGCTGCATGAGCTTTGGCAGGCTACATTTTCCGTAGGCTTTATTTAATCTTCTATAAAATAGGAATCAATTAATATCTTCAGGACAAAGATCCCATGAAGGTTAAGTAAGATAATATATGCAAAATGCCTTGCATAGAGGAGACAATCAATGCTACCAGTAGATACTATGAACTGAATGGGCCACTCCCACTGCAGATATTTCTCCAGAAATCTTCAGGTTGAGTTTTCAGAAGCAGAAGGATCCCATGGGGGAACCACAGCCTTAGCAGGTGTTTCTCTCAGGCTAGTGGATCTTTCCATCTTCCTGTCTCTCACAGCAGAACCACTTGGCTTCAAAACACCTTTCCATGGGTTCAAGGCATGGTGACGTTCTCAGAAAACCTTGGCTTCAGGGCCCGGGGAGCCAGGCAAGTCTCTCCTGTGTCTGGAG
This sequence comes from Avahi laniger, assembly GCA_963575035.1. Lineage (NCBI taxonomy): Eukaryota > Metazoa > Chordata > Mammalia > Primates > Indriidae > Avahi > Avahi laniger. The sequence goes on along the minus strand of CAUYSK010083176.1, from coordinate 16,183 downwards.
GGGGTGACACCAGGCACTAGAGGTAGAAACATGGTGAGTAACGGTCACTTCCCAAGTACGTAATGATGTGGCATGTTGACTTCATTATACTAGCCAAGCAGATGATCAGGAAATTTCCACATCCCTGCTCTGCTTCCTTGCCGGTCCTGCTTCCCAGATGTGGGTCAGAGAGTGGAGCCTCATGCCTGTCATCATTGCTAACCTCACATCCGGGCCCTGACACTTTGTGCATTTATGGTAGGGGGAAGACACGGGGTCCAAATGCATCCATTCGTCTCTACCCTAAACCTGGCTCACTTCCTTCCCCTGCCAACTGCACAGAAGCAGAGAAAACTAGCAATAAAAATAATCGCAATAACGAGAACAATAAAAATAACAGCATTTCTGCAAGTGTAGGAAGCTGGTTAAAGAATGTCTCTCATTCGGCTTGGCGTGGCCAGACTGAGAGAGACAAAAGGTGTTGACTCACAATTTAACACTTCTCAAGGTTAAATGCTCTCAGTGTTTAGTGTGCTTATAAAAATCACCATTAGAAGCTTGTTCAAAAAAAAACGTACATCCTTGGGCTGGTCCTGATCAGGCGGGCAAAGGATGGGGCCTGCACACGTCTGCACACTCGGAGAGGTACTGCTCTGAGCCATTGGTCCTCAAACTTTAATGTGCATCAGAAACACCCGCAGGGCACTGTATTCGTTTCCTGTGGCTGCCATGACAAATGACCACAAACTGGGTAGTTTGAAACAACAGAAACTTACTCTCCCACATTTCTAGAGGCCAGAAGTCTGAAATCAGGGTGTGGGCAGACTTGGTTCCTTCTGGAGGCTCCGAGAATCGGTCCCATGCATCTCTGCTGCTTTCTAACAGCTGCCCGCCACCTTGGCTGCTCCTTGGCCGGGAGCAGCATCATTCCAATCCATGCCTTTATTGTTGCATGGCCTCCTTCTCTTTGTGTCTCTCTCCCTTTTCTTCTAAGGACACCTGTCATTGGTTTTAGGGCTCTCCCTAATCCAGGATAATCTATTTCACAATTCCTAATAACATTCTTCAAAGACTTTTTTTTCCAAATAACGTCCCATTCACAAGTCTGGGTGGACACATCTTCCCACTGCCACTCAACCATTCAACACAGATCGCTGGGCCCCACTTCTAGCATTCCTGATGCAACAGGTCAGAGGCGGGGCCTGAGAATTTGCAGTTCTAACAAATTCCCAGGTGACGCTGATGCTTCCCGCTCAGGGACCGCACTCGGAGGACCACTGCCCTCGGCAAATGCTCCACACCCAAGTGACTTCCTGTTCTGGTATTTAGCAAGTGCCAGATGACGACACAGAATGGAACTATGAAAGACGGCGAAGATGTTTTGCCCCCATCTCTCATCCTCGACCACCTAATAAGTTCCTGCTCTGACTCGCTAGTGAGCCCAGTTCATCCTCAGGAAGCAGTAAGCCCTATTGTGCAAAGAAGGGGAGGGACATGTTGAGCTCCCCTTTCTCCACCTGCATTTTGCCATCTGCGTGGATTGGAATGAACCATTTCCTCCCTCTGAGCCTCAGTTTCCTCCTGTACAAAATGGGAATAAGCATCTTGACTGACCCAATCATAGTTCTTGAAAGGATTAAATGAGATAATACATGTAAGTGTGTAGCAGCTGATAGAACTGAAAACCACAGGGAGCCGGCAGCTGTCCTGCCAAGTGACCCAGATGGGATGTGTGATGGGCACAGGACAGCAGGAAGGGCTCTGGCTATAACGTTGCCATGTGACAACCGAAAGGCAGCTTGTCCTGCCCCATGGCTTCCTCTCCTGGCCCTGAAAAGCCCAGAATTCCTTCCCCTCCCCTACCGCCAAGCCACCGCCCTGCCGGCCACGTCTCCATAACCCATGATGACGATAATCGCACCAGATGTTGCCAAACTCCGCTGTGTTTCCTGAGGACGTGCCTCATTAGCTTTGATCTGGCAGGCTCACCTGTGTTGGGTCCCTGGTTTATTTCCAGCCTCTGCTTCTCAACGTTGCCAAAGTGGCCCTGACACTTTGAGGACACTGGGGAGATGGCCTGGGCCAGCCAACTGCCCACCAGGAGACTGACAGGCGCTGAAGCCTTTAGAAGGGGCTGAGCGGGAACCAGAGGCCAGGAATCATCTGATGTCCCGGCACTGCAGAGAAGCAGGTTCTCCCTGTAAGGCCCTGCAGCATCAAAGCAGGGGGGTGGCCCTAGGCAATTCGGGGGGAGGCTTCAGGGAGTCCCAACAGCCAGGGTTCAAATCGGGGCTGTATCATTAGCTAGCTGTGTGACCTCCAGTAATTCCTCAGCCTTCTGAGCCTCAGCTACTGCATCTGTAAAATGGGGATAAAAAGAGGGATTGCCTCATAGGGTGCCGGAAGGATTCAATGAAATAACACGTTTACGTGCCTATCGGAGTGCCTGCCCAGCATACAGACAGTGCTCAAAAACGCCCCGCGAGCGATTCTTATCCCTTCCATGGGAAAAGCACAGGGACAAAATCACAGATTCATAAGACCCAACTGGCTGTCCCCATGACCTTTGACATTCTTTTTATTTTTTAATGTTTGTAAAATAAACACAACATAAAATTTACCACCTTGACCAATTTTAAGTGTACGGGTCTGTGGCATTAGGTACTTTCCCATTGTCATGCGCCCATCACCACCGGCCCTGCCCAGAACCTCGTGCCATTCTTGAAAGATGAGTGAGCAGGTGGGGCGTGTCAGCTCCCGTGGACTTCAGAGCTCCACGAACAGGAAGGCTGGTTACTCGAGAGAGAAGAACCAGGTCGAGGATAAGGGTGGGGCAGGCAGGAGGGACCCTGAGGAGCCTTCTAATCCATCCTTGTGGTCCCGCACCCTCCATCTCTGCTCTAGAGTCCTCAGGGAAGGTGAGTGTAGAGACCTCTTCATGACAGGACACACCCAGGTTCAACTCTCAGCTCTGTACTTTCCAGCGACGTGACCTTGACCGTGTTATTTATTATCTCTCAGCCTCCCTCTCCTAATCTGTAAAATAGGGAGGAAAATAACACCGGCTGCGTCTATTTGCTAATGAGCTAAGGTATATAAAGAGCTTAGTGACCAACGTACAGGTGTTAGCTATTATTATCATAGCGCTCCGCACACCCCACCCCCTCGGCCAAGCCTCCTGCCTTTTTGGAAATTTGTTAGTGTGGCCTCATTCTGCAACTCTGAATCCTCAGTAGGACAGGAATTCCTTCCCCGGCTGAGAAGCCCTACCCAGCACTGCCCAATCAGGTTCCCTTCCTATCCAGGAGAATGTCCCTTCCCAAAGGGGACTGAGGAACAAGAATTGCCCCGAAAATCTGCCGGCCAATCCAGAGTCAGGCCCCAGCCTGGCCAATCGCATGTGCTTGTCCTGCGGTGGTTTCCTAGGTAACCGGTACTCCTGTGCCAACACGGAGACTTGGTGCCGGGCAAGGGGGGGAGAGAGAGAAAGAGAAAGAGAGAGAGATGGAGGGGGGAGGGGGGGAAGGGGGAAAGAGATCCACAGAGGGACAGGAACAGAGTCAGGGCACGGTGCAATGCAGCGGGGACGTGGGGAGAAGAAACAAACAGGATGGCAGGAGGGAGAGAGGGGGAGTCCCATCTCTTCTTTTGCTGTTGACACACACGTGTGCACACACACATACTTTAAAGGGTTGATTTTTTTTAAAGGAAAAATGGCTAAAGCCACAATATGCAAAATGGAAGCCCCCAGATGGTAGAATTTCTCGGTGACACCCTCTCTCTTAGTCCACTTGTGCTGCTGTAACAAAATACCATAGACTGGGTGACTTACAAACTGCAGAAATTTCTTTCTCACAGTTCTGGAGGTTGGAAGGACCAAGAGTGAGGTGTCCTCATAGACGGCGTCTTCTCCCCGTAACCTCACAGGGTGGAAGGAGCAAGGGATCCTCCCGGGGCCTCTTTTATAAGGACACACATCTTACTACGGAGGGCAGAGCCCTCATGACCTAATCGCCTCCCCAAGGTCCCACCTTCCTGATAACCTCACACTGAGGATTAGGTTTCAAGATATGAATCTGGGGGGGACACAAATACACCACCCAACCACAGCACTCTCACTGGTACGGGTGCACACACACACACACACACACACGCAGACACACACATGCACTGACACGCAGCACCCGCCCACACACACTGACACCCCCAGAACACTCTGCCATTGCCGGTCACGTGGGAGACTGGGCTTCTTCACGTCCCAGCCACAGTATTTGTTGGGATTCGGGAAGCCTATCAAAGCCATGCCTTAAAATCAAATTGATTTATGGAGCTGTTAGTATGGGATAGAAGAAAAGCCTGGAAAGACGCCCTGTCCCATTCTCCATGTAGAAGCAAGGCCACTCCTAAACTAGCCCCACTGGTGTGCAAAGTTTGGTACTTTAAGAACAAGTGTTCAGGTGTCTGTGTGTGTTCACACACCCTTGTATGAACCTTTTCGTTTTCAGGTCCCCAAAACAACCAAGAAGTAGTGAAGACGGCCACTATTCGTACAGCACTTCCTGTGTAGCAGGCACCACTTTACACACATTGTCTCATTTCATCCACACACAGTGTCTGCTGTTGGCCCACTTTATGGATGGAGAAACTGAGGCCTGGAGAGGCTGTCTGATAGTCCCCACCGTGGATGGGGAAACCGAGGCATGGGAAGGTGACGAGCGTTTTCCAAGGGCCCGTAACTGTCAGTCATGGACCCACGATTCCAGCCCAGGGAGCCTGCCCTCGGAACATATGTGTTGAGCCACTCAGCTGTTTGGCCCTCCCAGAATTACGGCTGCATCCCAGCCAGCCTGAAACTGACGGAGTACTAGAGAAGGCAGACGCTTACAGAGACAAAACCACATGGCAGGGTGAGTGTTAATGCCAGTGTCCGGGGGTTTGAGGAAGTGACATCTAAAGTGGATCTGAAAGTTGAGGAAGAGTCAGTGGGAGGACAGGAGAGGGGTGAAGGCAGCAGCGTGGGGGCTGCTGAGCAGAACACAAATGGGGAGAAGGCCTCGCGCAAAGCCCGGGTGGGGCAGGGCCGCGGCAGGAGCAGCAGGTGCAGGTGGAACTGGCCCAGGGGCCAAGGCCCGGGAAGGCAGCGCCTGAGCTGCAACACTGAGCCTGGACTCACCCCGAGGACAAGGTCGAGCCACTGAAGATGGTTTTTGTTTTTTTAGGGGAGGGATTACATGATCAGATTTGCCTCTTGGAAAGAACACATTGGCCTCGGCCAAGAGAACAGATTGAAGGAGGCAAGTCCAGCTGGAGAGGCACAGAATCTCATCTGATTCTCACCCAGAATGGCAGATGAGGAAACCAAGGCACCGACAGGAGAGGCCACTTGCCCAACATCCCTCAACTGGAACATCGTGGAGCCAGAGCCAGATTCGAGCGTGAGTCCATCCAGTGCCACAGCCCCTCGGCACCCGCACACGCCCCTGCCCAGCTGATGTTACTTAGAGACCCATCAATCTCTCAGCTGGCAAGATCTGTACAAGATTCCACTGTGGCCATTTCTCCTGCATCAGGACCAGACCCCCACATCTAGCACTGAAAAAAAAAAAAAGTGTAAGCTAAGCTGAGCACACACTCGGTCTGTCTGTTCTGGGTTTTATCCCCTTCAAAGGTTTAATTCTCCATACGGTGTCACTACCTGTGACCCTAGAAGCTTCTTGGGCACCAGCTCCTATAGTTCTTCCTATCTGAACATCCATCCTAAGACCCAAAGCATTTAAAGCTCTAGGGACCTGGGTGGTGCTTCAGTCCGACACAGAAGGGATATTTCCCCAGGTTCCGTGTCCAGGCTGTGACATAAAAGCAGACACTTAGAACAAGCTGCTTAGAGTCTCAGTGAGTGGGACCAGATGCCAGTGCAACGATGTCACCTATTTGCTAAGGGACCTTCCACAAGTCTGGGGAACAAAAAATATATCTGTAAATGGAAGTGACAATGGAGACCCTGATTTTGGTTCACTGGGGTGACAACTGTTACAACAACAGCACGTATTTGTTGCCTACGTACTATGTGCCAGGTGTGATGCCAGGTGCCTTATATTCGTTCAGCACTCCTTTAATTCTCAAAACATCCCTATGAGGCAGGTATGGTTAATATCCCCATTTTACAGATGAAGAGTGTGACCTATCCACATTAACTAAGTTAATAATCAATTCATCCAATACATATATTAATTAATTGCCTACCATGTACTAGGCCCTCTTCAGATGCCAGAGTTACTCCATTGCACACCACCACCAACAACAACAACAAAAAATGGTTATTATGGAATTTATATTCTAGACAGAAAAGACAGAAAATAAACAAACATATAAAATATAAACAAACATGATGCTGGTGATAAGTATTATGAAGGCAAAAGAAAAGATGATATTGTATCAGTCAGGATCTGTTAGGTTATGCTGCAGTAACAAACAACCCCCAAGTCTCAGTGGCTGGTGCATTTCTTGTTCACACTGCATGTCCAGTGCAGATAAGCAGAGGGCTGTGTTCACCGTAGTTACTCAGGGACCTGGGCTGACAGAGGCTCCATCTCAACGCGTGTTCCATCTCAGTGTTATCGCCACGGCAAGGGGAAGGGGACGTGGAAAATCATGCACTGGCTCTGAAAGCTTTGACTGAGCATGACATGTGTCATTTCTGTTCACATTCCATTGGCCAAAGCAAGTCACGTGGCTGCTCCTTACTTCAAAGTGGGTGGGGGACTGGGGTAGAGCCATCCTACACTATCCCTGGAAGGTGGAGAAATAGAGTATTGTGCACAGACCTCACCTCTCCCTCAGCGAGGAATGGAAAAAAAATCGAGGGATCTTCTCTGAATAGTGAGGTCAAGGAAGGCCCTTTTGGTAGTGAACTGAAGAACTTGGATGTGATCCGTGGTCTTTCACAAGCGCACATCTTCTACTTGGACATGGTACTAGAATGAATTATCGGTGACTCCAGCACAGAAGATGGTTCGTGCACTGCAGGTACATAAGACTAGGTCTTGCAAATTGAGCTGTGGAAGCCAGTCCTTTGCCAAGGTCTAGTTCGGAGTGATGAAGACCTGCAAAGTCATTCTGACAAGCAGAGAGGCTCGGAGCACCAGACAACCGTCTCTGCTTCAGCCTTTCTTAGAAAATTCAAGGACCTTACACCTTGGTTCAGAGACTTTCATTTTCCTCTCCATTCTTTTCTACAGAAGAGCCGCTGCGTAAAAACGTGGCAGGCCTTCGAATCTTTCCTTAGCAACAGAATTTTTAAATTAGGCAAAGAACATTAAAGGGAGAGAAGAAATCTCACCCAAGAGCTAGAAACATGGAGAAAAGCCCACCTGATGATGCCTGAAGTTATCATTTTTTACATCAAGGAGCTAACCAAATGTGTCCTTCATGTGAGCAGAGGTGGTTTCAGTTGGTTGTGCCCTGAATGTGGCTTTGACCTTGAATTCTGTCTTCTTCTCTATAAATGGTTCTCTGCTCTGTTGCTTGTACGTACATGTAGTCCTGACCCTAATGCTGAGTGGTGTCCAGACTGGGGTGCAACTCATATTGGGGTGAGGGGATGGGTTTGAAAGAAAAAGAGAAAGAGAGAAGGGAGGAGGGAGAGAGCAAGGGGGGGAGAGAGAAAGAGAGAAGGTTAGTGATAAAGAGAGGTCATAGAGCACAAGAAGAAGGTCAAGGTAGAAAGGTGAAAAGCAGATATAACCGGCACCCCTGTTATACAAGGACCACGGTCTGGGAAACGTAGGGGAGTTTATGGCAAGATATCTTGAGCTAAGGTCAGACTGACCACATTAAGCCAAGTCGCTACTCCTCACCATCCTGCCGAGAGGCAGAGACTTTTATCCATGTCACGGATGAAGACACAAAGCTCAAAGGAGAGATACAGTTTGCAGTCCATCAGGTCTCAGCCCAAATGGTACCCCACAGTGGGGCTGCTGCTCATCTAAGTACCATCTTCCCCCATCGCTCTCTCCCCGGCTCTGTTCGGTTTAGGGACCATGGTCTTCGGAGCTGTCTTGCCCACTCATCTGCTCTCTTGAGTCTTGCCCACCTCCTCAAGGAGAAGAGAAGCTGCCTAAATGTGGAGATCTGTCTCTGTTCATTCGCTGCCGTCTCCCCAGCATCTAGAGAAGCACCTAGCACATAGTAGGTGCTCATAAGTATTTGTTGACAGAATAAATGAATGACTGAGAACTGGCACAGCTCTCAGCAGCGGAAGTTAAGTCAAAAGTCAAAATATACTCAGGGAGCTGAGGCAGGAGAATGGTCTGAGCCCAGGAATTTGAACCTGGACAACATAGCGAGACCACCATCTCTAAAAAGAAAAAAAGGTCAAAATACAGGAAATAAGAGGCGGACACAATGACATGGCTCCGGAGAGGTAGCAGAAGAACCCCGGCAGCTGACACAAAGCCTGCCTCGGCCAACAAAGCTTCAAAAGTACATCCCGGGCAGGGTGGAGCCGAGGGCCAGGGTGGGCCAGGCAGACTGTCAGCATGGGTTAGGGCTACCCAAAGACCGGGGTCTGGGAAAAGCCCTGCTTTTTCCTGGTGCAAGAAAGCTCAGGCTATTCCCCATTTCCGGTCTCCTGGTTGGCACATCTCCATGTGCTTCTGCTTGAAGGTCCCAATCGTCTGTGTCTCTGTTACAGCCTTTACAGCACGTGTACTCTTACTTAGACACCATCGCTGGTCCTTGCGGCAAAGCGGCGAGGTGTAAATAAAAATGCACGGTAAATACAAATAACCTGCTTCCCTGGGGTGAGGAAAGATGAGAACGCTGGGGGGCCCAGCACTTGGATAGATATTTTGCATAATTATTTCACTGATGCCCCACAGAGCACACAGAGGTAGAAGTTAATGTTGTCCCCACTTTACAGATGAGGAAACTGAGGTTCAAAGATAACAAGGGTGATGGCGAGCATGCTTTGAGCACTTTGTAAATGCCAAGCACCAGCCTAAGTATGTGACACGGATTTTTTTTTTCCTTTTAAGGTTACAATCAACTTTGAGATATGTGCTTTTATGAAACTTATCTTACGGATAAGGAAACTGAGACAGGGTCACCCAGTCGGTCAACAGTGGATCTGAAAGCACACCTGGGCAAGTGTGTCTGGCCCCCGATACCGTGGCCTCTCCATCAGGAGCCAAGACCAGGGTGAGGCTGATGAGCCCCTCTCCTCTCCTTGGGTGCACGACAACAGGCGTACCGAGAAACTCGGTCATCAAGGTAAATAGTATTTTAATCAAATTATTTTAAAAATCAAAATAATCCCAAAAATCCATGTTGAGCAAGGTCTCAGAATTTTAAATAAAGACAGAATCAGTAACTGTACTATACGCCAACCCAAATGAGAACCCGGGGCAAAAGGAAAAATCACTAACGCTCTCCCTACCCTTCTCCAAGCAATGCCCCTGAGTAGCCTGGTCTCAGGGCTCATAAGTGCAGTGATAACTTGTGCCCTCAAATAATCAAAACCCCAGTACCTTTTGCAGCACTTTAGCAAATATTCTGCAACTGAAACCTCAGCAAAATCTATTGAAGTGCTCAGGACCCAAAATAGTATCCCCGTTTCTCAGCTGTGGTAGCTGGGACACAGAGAGGTTAAGCTATCTTCTCTAGGTCACACGGCAGGTTATACCTAGACCCATAGTCATTGCTTTACTCCATGGAACCTGCAGGTACAAAGCAAACCATCATTTTTGCCCATAAGATTTATCTGAACACCTCTGCTATCTTCCCAGTATGCACGGAATTAGTTGATCACTATAGCTAGGGTTATCAGAATTGGCAAATAAAAATACGGGACTCCCAGTTAAATTTGAATTTCAGATAAACGATGGACTTTTTTTTTTTTAATATAAGTTCCCATACAATATTTGGGACATACTAGGCTAAAATGGTATCTGTTATTTCTCTGAAATTCAAATTTATCTGGATGTCCTGTGTATTATTCAGCAGCCCTCTCTGCAAAAGACTTAGGATATTAAAAATAATCAGTGCTGGCACTTAACTGGGCACTTCCCTTCCCTGCCCCCTGCCTCTCTCAAGTCTAGCCCCATCCAGCCTTCTCCGAGCTCTTCCCAAAGGTTTTGCTGACATCTAACCATCTTAAACCTTGTCCGGGTTCTTCTGCCTACATGGAATGGCCCTTCCCCCACGGTTCAAGGGCTCAATCTTTTTTATCCTTTGAGTCTTGACTTAAATGCTACCCTATAATTTATTTCCCATTTCTTTCATTCTCTCAGCCTTTTATTTCTTTTACAGCAGAAATCACAACTTGCTATGATTTTATCATACGGCTGGTCACTTGGGTTGGGGCTGCCTTTCTGTAATGGACTGCGAGTTCCAGCGGACAGGAGCTGCGCCATCCAACCCCCCAGCACCGAGCCACAGTGCCCGGCATACACTAAGTCCCCGAGAAATGTGCTGAGTCCACGGGCACCCCCGGTCCAGCAGTACCTTGCCTGTCCCTGAAGCATTCTCCAAAGTGGCCTTTTACCCGAGTTCTCTTTAACCCAGACGAAGCCAAGTTCAAAGGTTTTGCTGACATCGAACAGTCTTAGACCTTCAAACTCACCACCTTCAGATTACCTCCCTTAACAACAATAACAACCCCCCCAAAACAAGTATTATATAACTCTAGATGGGGGAATAGTCATCAAAAATATTGCCTTGCCTAACATCATCCTGTTATTATTTTGACATCTGTGTAGGCTGCAGAATGATTCTTTTAACACTGTGTATGAGGCATATTTATATCTCTGGCTGTAGCATGGAGCATATGCAAAAGCTTCAGAAACCTATTCGAGTGGGTCTTGCCTGTAGCCGTAGCGGGCCCCGTGCATAGGGCTGCAAAAGCATGCCTGTGTTTACTATGTATGACAAGGATTCACTTACAAGTGGCAGGGTGATAACCAAGCCCTGCCTTTCCTCTATGCCAGTTCCTTTGGTCTCCCTGGGGATAGAAACATTGGGACCGAAAGGCCTTGTTATGCCCCAGCACTGTGCTAGGCTGTTTCTGGGCACCGTTTCATCCAATCTCCACCATCACCCTCTGTGATCAGTACCCATCTCCCCACTTCTCAGAGCAGGAAACTGAGGCCCAGAGAGAGGAGGTAAAGGAACCTTCCTCATGGCCTCCAGCTGATAAGACACAGAGTAAAGGATCTCGTCTCCGTCTGCTCCTTGCAAAGCCAAGCATGCATTCTAGAGACAGTTTGGCCAATATGACCTTCCTCCCCAGCAGCGTCTGTCCAGGAAGGAGAGAAAAGGAAATCAACGTGGTGTTCACAGGGATGATGCCCATCCTGCCTAAATGATGTGGCCACACTAGGGCACAGTGAGACAGTGGAAGGCACTAGAACCTTGGAGTCAGGCCCATCATGGGTTTGGTGCGACCACCTGCACTTAACTGTCATGTGACCCCTGGAAAAGGTCATGACCTTCCTGAACCCTTGCTGTAAAACAGGGCTACTAACAGGAATTACTGCCTGTATTGGCTTGTTAAGGCCACCGTTCCAAAGGGCCACACACTTGGTGGCTTCAACAACAGAAATGCACTGACTCACAGTCTAACGTCAAGGTGTCGGCGGCTTTGATTCTTTCTGAGGCCTCTCTCCTTGGCTTGTCGATGGCTGTCTTCTCCCTGTGTCTCTTCACACCATCTTTTCTTTGTCTAAATTTCTCCTTTTGTAAAAACACTGGATTGGGGGCCACCCTAATGACCTCACTTTAACTTCACTTATGTCTACAATGACCTTGTCTCCAAATAATGTCACATTCCAAGATGCTGGGGGCTGAGGGCTGAGGCTTCAACATATGAATTTGGTGGATGGGGCACAACCCACCACATGACCCTAAGAATGTTTGATTGATTAATACAGGAAATGGATGTGGAAACACCTTCCCAGATGTCCACACACCGATCAAACGCTTTGGCCAAATAAATGGTCTAGAATTACGCATCCCCCTTGGTGGGCTGCTTGGTTCGTTGGCAGTGGTGCTACATGTACTGGTGCTGCCTGGATCCTTATCTGCAGGAGACACCTCCACCCAACACGTCCCCTGACATTCAGCCAGCACGGTGGATGGCAGCCCTGGGCATGTGCAAAAGCTTTCGCTCACCCGTCCCTGCAAGATTATACTTGCAGCTATATCGGGCTTGGAGTGAAAGCTTAGAGGAGAATTGTGGAGGCTCTATCATTTCATTCCCAGATCGGCCACTTCCCAGTATCACAGCATTCCTCCCTAGGCCTCACTTCGGTCGTCTATAAACTGGGACAATAATGAACACGTATTATGGGAGTCGTGGGAGTAAGAGAAGGAAGGAGGGTAAAATGCCTCATGGCTCAGGGCTGGGCACAGCAGCAGGTGCTTGTCGACGTGGGTTCCCCTTGCTGTAACCACCAGGAAGTCCCTAAGTAATAAGAGCCACAGCCTGTGTCCCAAACTCGGTCGATGGTGAGAATCACTCCTTCCCCATAGAGGCAAATTCAGTAACTTTAGGTCCAGGCCTGGGAACCTGAATTTTAAATAAGCTGTCAGGTCTTATTCTGATCAGGCAACAAGCAGGTCAAGTTGTTGTTCACCAAATCACTGACAAAGCTTTTCCTTTTTTTTTTTTTTTTACAAAATTCATCTGCCTGGGCCCTGTCCCATACCCAGCCCTGCTGTACTAGAACCTCTAGGGGGAAAGATATGCATGTTTATATGTGGAAACAGCTCCCCAGGCATTTTTGAGGTGCACTCTTGCATAAGAATCACTAATTTAGAGCAGCAGTTCTCAAACTGTGTAATGTATCAGATCTCCTTGGGAATATATTTCAAATATATCCTGGGCTCTCACTCCCCAAAATCAGATCAATGGGTCTGTGGCGAATCACAGACTTGCTATGCCTAAGAATCTTTATTTTAATAAACCTCCCCAGCAATTAGGATACAGTGAATCCAGGACTCTTTACCTTGAAAACTTTCCTAAACTTACTGGATCCTAAGAATGAACAGGGCACTTGCCTTCCATGAGTGAGAGTCGTGTTCCACGCAGGGCTGCCTGGTGGAAGGCAAGGTTAGCTCAAGCTCACGAACGTTCTATTGTTTGGCTCCCTGGTGGCCGCCACAGCTGGAGGGCTGGCCCTCTGAGCCTTAGGGGAAGCCCCATACGCCCCTAGCTGTGTGTGCCAACCTTATGGCTAACGTCCCCCAGAGCCTGTCTTCAACCTAAACTTCCAAACCTGCCAGACTCACTATCTCCCCAAGCCTCCCTGTGTCTACTTTCTCTCACTTCTTCCTGATAATACTGGGATGTTAACCAGCCCAGAAGAAGAATGCTTTGTTGGGTGAACTCAAGTGTCCCTTCCCCACCCTAGTAAGCCAATGCCTACGTAGCACTCACGGACTGCTGTGTCTGGCAGGCTTCTAAGCACCTGCATGTATCAATTCACTGAACCTTCACCACAACACAAGGCGGAAGGCATATTTTATAGCAAAGGAAACTGAGGCACAGAGAGATGAGAGCTCCTAAGAGGCAGACCCCAGATTTGAACTCAGGCAATCTGGTCCCAGAGCATGCTATTTATTACCCATCCAATTCTGCCATCCCATAGCCGATGTTGATCTAGTCTTCTCTTCATTGTATATGCCCCTCTGCCTACCTAGTGTGGTCTACACGTCTGGCCTTGATGTCTGGAAGTGATTCCAACATGATGAACCAACACAGATCCCACTATCCTGGAGAAGTGGATTTGGGGAGTGGAACTTTATTTCCTTGCCTTCGGGAAGTGTCTGGACTCTTCCTTAGACAAAGTCTGATTTGCCTCCACACTGTAAAATTCTACCAGTGCTCTTGGATCAGAGTGCACATCCCCAGCACACCTCTGTCAATTAGTGCTACATAATGCACACGTGCTTTCTCTGCTCTTCTGCTGCCCTGGGATAAAGAATTCAGAGTTCAGCCCTTTAAGTGTATGACTTCTCTATCTCATACATTCATTAAGCCAACATTTCCTGAGCACCTGCTATGTGTCAGGCCCTGAAATGTGCCCTGGGGAGTCCATGCTGAGCCTCTGCCTCTTAGAGTTCACGGTCTATTGAGAGAGACGGATCTGCCACCCTGTGTGCACATCTGTGTCCCAAGCATCATGAAAACCACGCGTGTGGCATCAGCAAGAGTCTGTGAGTCTGGTTGGCAACTTCCCTGTGGGCCCCAATTAGCAAGGGCTCCTTACTAAGCAAAGTCAGTAGTTTGTTCAGCCACTCTCGGCTAAGCACAAGAATTTTTTGAAAAAAGAAAATCTTAGTTGAGTAATGAGTAACAGAACATCAACTTTGCTGCATCCTTGGTAATTCCGGGGACTTCTCTGTTGCCCTGGAATGCATTTCGGTGTTTCTCTGGGTGGCACACAGCCTCCAGAGTGCTAGGAGGGAAGCAGGGTGAGTGGGCATGGAGGGAGAATTTGGAATCTGCTCAGCTCTTGTAAACCAGAGTGAGATGCTGGCTCATTCTTCAATGGGTCTGACAAAGTTGCACTACAGTTCTCTCGAAGCTGGAATTCACGCTGTGAGAGCCAAGAGACTTTCCCATGATCATCACCAAGACTGTACGGAAACAGAGACCTTAGGGTACAGAAGGAGAGAGAAGGAGCCATGCATTCATCCCCCGAATATATAGGTGGAATCTGCTATGTATGAGTTCCCACGCTAGAACCGGGAGACAGTGAGGAGCAAAAATCAACATGATCAGTGCTCCCACTGAGCTTAAAAGGAACAAAACAACAGAGCAGTTAAGAGTGCAGACTCCAGAGCAAGGACGTCCGAGTTCTAATGCCCGTTCTATTTACTTGAAGCATGCTCTTGAGTAAATCACTTACCTGTTCTGTGATTCAGTCTCCCCATCTATAAAATGGGCATAATCATAGCACATACCTCATGAGGTTTTTGCATGGATTATATAAACTAATACAACTGAAATTCTTAGAACAGAAGAAAATCTCAAAGTATGAGCTATTATTATGTGATGATGGCCAAATCGGGGAGAGGCCTATTAATTTAGCAATGATACATATAAATGCAAACTTGGGACACTCTGAAAGTGAAGGAAAACGGGATTTGATTTGGAAACATCAGTGAAGGTTTTCCCATGGAAGAGCCATATAAACAGAAATTGGAAGGACAAGTAAAAATTAACCAGGGTTAGACTAGAAAGAGGAGTGAACCAGCAGGAATAGCATGTGCAACGGCCCTGTGGCAGGAGGGAGCATGGAAAATTCCAAGCACTGAAAGGTCAGTGTGGCTAGAAGGCAGAGCATGAGGTGGACACAGCTCAAGAGGAAGCTGGAGGTGCAGACAGAGGCCAGAGGGAGGCAGCCCACCGTCCAGGTTTCTCTCTAGTCCAAGCATCTGCCTCAAGGCCAGTCTAAACCTTTTCCATACCAGGTAATTCATTATTTGCCTTTTTATCAACCATCTCCAGAGGAGTTTCATAAACCCCCTTAGCAAAATCCCACTGTTGCCCTGAAAATAAGTCAAATTTGTCAGCTATTTTTAAAGGGAGGTTATGATGGAAAGTTAAAGACAATCTCCTTGATTCACCAATAAGAATTTCCATGGCTGTGTGTGTAGTCAAATGACTTACAAGGCTCCTTGGTTCCCAGAAATATCGGGGAGTTTAAAATAGAACAGCCATCATTTGCTGCTCAGGAAATTTCAATGCCACACAAAAATGTGGAAGGGAAAGGAAGAGAGTCACATTCATTGAGGGCCAACAGCACACAGGTGCCGAACGGACAGCGGGCTCCGCGCAGCTTGTTCCTATTTCATCCTCACAGCCACCTTATAGGCAAAGATAATCATTATCCCCATTTCTATAGATGACAAAACTGAGGCTCTTTAGGTGGTTTGTTTAAGGCCAGTGTTTGAACCAAGTGCCAGGCGTGGTTTTACATGCGGGAAACACACAGCTACGGTTTCTGGCCCCGTGGAAGTTACGTTGGAATAGGGAAGACTTAAAGAATAAGCAAATTGAGGCCGGGCGCGGTGGCTCACGCCTGTAATCCTAGCACTCTGGGAGGCCGAGGCGGGCGGATTGTTTGAGCTCAGGAGTTCGAGACCAGCCTGAGCAAGAGCGAGACCCTGTCTCTACTAAAAATAAAAAGTAATTAATTGG
>CAUYSK010083169.1:0-21585 GCA_963575035.1 Avahi laniger | reverse complement strand
AGTTCGAGACCAGCCTGAGCAAGAGCGAGACCCCGTCTCTACCAAAAATAGAAAGAAATTAATTGGACAGCTAAAAATATATAGAAAAAAAAATTAGCCGGGCATGGTGGCACATGCCTGTAGTCCCAGCTACTTGGGAGGTTGAGGCAGTAGGATTGCTTGAGCCCAGGAGTCTGAGGTTGCTGTAACTAGGCTGATGCCACGGCACTCACTCTAGCCAGGGCAACAAAGTGAGACTCTGTCTCAAAAAAAAAAAAAAAAGTGATAGAATGATTAAAGTCAATTACAACAATGGGTTTAGATGTCCTGGTTTCACGTCAATACTGTAAAGGGGAAAGACATTCAGAACTTGTTAAATGTAATTGCAATGCATAAATTGTACTACATGGTTTGTTAATAGTATCTATAAAATATATGTCTATTAAAGCAAATTACATAATTCCTACACTGGACTGTTGGTAAACAGGCTGTAAAATACAGACTTTTTTAAAAATAGAGAATAAAAATTTTAGTAATTAGAATACTGAGTGGGAAATTGAATGGGAATGCTGAATGGGAAGTTACAAGGGGGTATTTAAAAGGGCAATTTATTGTATAGGAGAAGGGAATAGCATAAATGATATCTTGTACAAATAAAAGGTGTGACTTTATACATTTAAAATAAATTTTAGATATCAGGCTAACTTTTGGGAGGGGGAAGAGAGAAAGAAGAAAACAACAAGGAAATCTATCGAATGGTTTGCATTCCTTGGCCACGATAATGAAGGCAGCGAAAAACATAGTAAAAGGTCAAACTAAGCGGAGTTATTATCCAGATTGAGGGTGAATTGTGTGTGTTTCAATTTTCTTACAGTGACAATAGGTCCCAAACCTCCATGGAAACATAATTAGAGGGAAAAATCATATTTAAGTGGTGTTTGTTGAGCAGTGAGGACAAATGCCGTCTAGTTTTTATGACCTAGACGGAAGGTCTAGGGCCAAGTTTGACAGAGGTTTTTGTGGGAGACAGAAAATTGATGTCAATTGGGGAATTTGAGTCATGTACAAAGAGATTAACATAAATCCGCACACCTGATAAAGTTTCTAGGCACTGCAGACCTGTTTCTTCTCAGCCTGACTCTACTGAAATTAGTGGAGTTTCCAACAAAGTTATAGTTTATGTATATTGTCTTTCTCATTCCACTTGTTGACTCTGCTGCTTGGGAGAATCCCTTAGGTCCTGAGTCTAGAAAAAGACTGGGTCAGTTGGTTTGAGATCTGAGTCATATTAGCAAGCAGGAGAATTGGGTCTGATCATTCAAGGGAAAGAATGATCACAATGACTTTTAGTAAATCCTCTCAGTCAAAAATCAAAAGATTCAGGTAAAATAGATGTATAGGTTCCTTAATCATTAGCAGGTGGAAGTTTCATCTCCTCATTTTACACGTGAGATCACTGAGGCCTGATGTAATAAAGCAATTCATCCAAGATCACCCAGATGCTTAATGGCAGAGCATGTCCTTTGACTTTTCAGTTCAGAATTCTAGTTCCTGTAATGAACTGCTGTGGTGTTGAAAAAGAAGAAGTAATAAAGTGTGTGATTGGAAGATGACATTTTCAATGGTAAGTTAAAAATTTCCAGCAAATAAATAATGTTCACACAAAGATAACCAAACGTTTAGGAAGGAAAGGGTAAATCAGGGGAAAACAGTAAAAATATTAATGTGTCTTTTATGTCAAAAATGCATAGACAGAGTAATTTGTCTGAATTTTGCCAACGTTAGTCCCATTCACTATGTTAATGATGCGTAGAAATACCCAAATGCATCAAAATTTAATTCTGGCAAATGAAAGAAGCCAGTTTCACTTAATGAAAACTTCAATTTCTAAAATATAATTAAAATTAATAGAGCTTTATTACTTTCAGGTGAATATAGTAACTAGTCATAAGTAAACTTTTTTTTTGTTGTGCCAAATTTACTTATATCAGAATAGTTTCTAATTAGTATTTTATTTATTCCATATAGGGAAAACAAAAAAGTTTTAAAATAGTTTATTCTCTTTGATATGTTAAATACCTCTCAATTTTATATTGCTGATTGCTTTGAAAATTGTTTCTACTAATAATTTAAGAGGCAAGCACCTCATAAACCTGTATTTTAATTTTTATGAATTATAGTTTTAATAAACTTTTATTGACATATATTATACAAAGAGAAAATAGGTGTCCAGATCAACAAATTATCACAAAGTGAACACACACATAAAGCTCACCAGGTCAAGAAATAGTAATTTACTAGCACCTAGAAACTCACTTTTTGTCCCTTCTCAATCACTAGTCCCTCCCTTCCCACCAAAGTATGAGGACTGTCTTGACATCATAGGTTAGTTTTGTCTACATTTGAACTTTTTATAAGGGGATCATGCAGTACATATATAGAGAATACATTTTTTTCTTTTTGCCTTTGTTTGCTCATCTTTGTGTTTGCAAGATTCATCCATAATGCTGCATATGGAAGTCTTCATTTCCTTTGCTGTATACTTTTCCATTAAATGATTACACCCTGATTCATTGTCAGTTTTGCTGTTGATAGACATTTGACTTGTCTCCTATCTTTGCCATTCTGAATAATGCTGTTAGAAATGAACATGTCTTTTGGTGTACTTCTGTACCAACTTCCGTTGAACATGTCAATAGGATTGTAATTGCTGGATCAAAGTGTATGAGTATGTTCAACTTTAGTAGATATCCAAAATTGTTGTACCAATTTACACTCCCACCTACAATGTATTAAAGTCCAGTTAGCCCATATGTATGTCAGTCCTTAGAATTGTCAAATTTTGTAATTTTGGCCATTCTAGTGGGTATATAATTGTCATTGCAGTTTGAATATGAACTTCTTGATTAACTAGTAGGGTTAAATGTTTCTTGATGACTTGGGCATTCTCATTTTGAAGGGCTTGGTTGAGATAGAAGATTTCTTTATGGAGAAACATTAAGTTATGATTTATTTTTGGCATTGAAAATTTCTATTTCTTGTGGCAGTTTTGGTAAGTTTTGCTTTACAAGGAAATTATGTCCATGTTATATAGATGTTGAAATGTATATACATAAACATTGTTATAATAACTACTTATTTTTTAATGTCTATAAGATCTTTAATAATTTATTCTTCTTTAATGTTGATATTATTGATTTTTAGTCACCTATCATTTTACTACTTTTACCAGGAGTTTATTACTTTATTAGTATTTTAAATACCAACTCTTAGCTTTGTGGGTTATTTATATTTATGTTTATTTTCCATTTTATTAATTTTTCCTTTATCATGTTTATTTTTTCTTTCCATTATCTTTGGGTTGTTTAATTTCGGTTCTAACTTTCCAAGATGGATATTCAGATCACTGATTTTCAGTGTTTTCATTTTCTTTCTACTATAAGTATTTGCAAATATAAAATTTCCTTAAAACATGGCTACAGATGCATCATACAATACTTGACATATTGTATTTTTATTACCATTTGGTTAATTTATTTGAAATTGTGTATTTTCTAATTATCCTTTGCAAAAAATGATCTGTAGTTTATTTCTAATACAGTCATAGAACACACTCTGCCTAATTTCAGTCCTTTGACATTTGTGGAAACTTACTTCATAGCTTAGCATATGATCTAGTTTAGTAAATGTACATTTAAAAATGTGTAATCTGCAGTTTTTGAATAGTGTGTTCCATATGTGTGAATTGAGATGAGTTTTTTAATCCTATTGTTCAAATCTCTATCTTTACTAGCATTTCCCTGCTGTTCTATTAGTTACTGTGATACAAAATATCACTATTATTGTGCTTGTCTATTTAATTTGTCATTATGTATTTTTTGAAGGTAAATTTATTATATTTTCCTGCAAGGATTTAACCTTTTATCATTATGAAATATTTTTTGCTATTTCTAGTAAAGGTTTTTGACATTAAATCTATTTTGCCTCATGGTTATTATATCTGTACTAGTTTTCTTTGGATATTGTTTGTATGAAGTATATTTTTCACTTTCAACTTTTCTGTATATTTAGAATGTGTCTCTTGAAAACAGAATACAGTATATCTGATGCTTTTTGCTTCCTAATTTAAATATTATTCAGTTTATATTTAATGTAATTACAGATATATTTTGGTTTAAATCTATCATATTATTATATTGCTTTCCAATTGTTACTTTTTAATTTCCTCCTTGCCTTTTTTGATTTATTAAATGTATATTTTGTTATTGAACTTTTTCCATTTATAAATACATTAGTGATACACTTCTGCTATTATTCTTATAGCAGTTAATCTAAAGATGATAAAATTTATCTTTGATTTGTTAAAGTCTAAAACAAATGAATACTTTTATCTTTTCCCATTAATACAAGGATTTTGGGTCGCTTAAACCTTACATACTTACTCAACACTCATGTCTATTGTTGTCACATAGTTTTATTTTCTTTATCTCTCTCCACGCCCATGAGTGTCTTATTATTATTTCTTTATACAGCCAATATTCATTTAACTTTACCTACACATTTATCTATTTATCCTTTCCTATGCTCTTCTTTTCTTCTTGCATTTTTGAACCTTTCATTGGCTTCATTTCACTTCTGTCCCCAAATCCACCTTTAGTATTTCTTTAAGAGAGGATCTATTTGTGATGGATTGAGTTTTATTTATTTAAAAATGTTTTTATTTCACCTTTATTTTTAAAGAACATTTTACTGGAAACGGAAATATAAATTGGCAGCCGTTCTTTCAGCCCTGGTTTACATTATCCCATTGTTTTCTGGTTTCCCTCATTTTCAGTGGAAAAGCAGCTTTTTATTACCTTTTAAATTTATTTTAGGTCTTATTTTTACTCTTTTAAAGATAATATATTATTTTCCCTCTGGAAACTTTTTATATTCTCTTTTATGTCTTTGGTTTTCAAAAGTTTTATTGTAATATTTCTAAGTGTGATTTTCTTTGAATTTATCCTGCTAAATGTTTGTATTACTTCTATAATCTATGCCTTGAGGACTTTTATCAAATTAGGAAAATTCTCAGGAATTATGTCTTCAAATATTGCTTCTGCTCCAATCCCTCTTACGTCTCTCTCAAGCATCAAATTCTAGGTTGACCTCTTTTCTGAATCTTAGCCCTATAAGTGATTACTGCCTTGGTAGCTTTCCGATGTCTTCAAGTAGAAATAGTTCTTTTTGCGAGATATTTTATCTATATTATCTATTGTTTTCAGTGGAAGAGTTGGTCTGAATCCACTTATTTTGTCATTGTTAGAAGTCAAAACCTATGAAATACAACTTAATAGATCCAAATTAATGAGATTATTCAAGTAAAATCATAAAAACATTCAAAAAAAGAACATTCATTAGCTTTTTAATTTTTTCATCTGTTAAAATTATTAATATAATTTTATATTCTTGTATTGTTTATATATTAATTTCTGTATATTCTAGTATACATTATATATTTTATTACAACCTGTAGTTTTAATATAATATTTTATGTTTCACTAGACAATATATCACTATATCAGAAGAGTATACTTGTGCTATTCTAATTTCTCCCTAGATTTTCCTCAGGCAAGTGTTATAATTCAAGACTGGGACTAATGGGAAAAAAATCCTCCGTCACTTCACTCCCTAATAGAGTCATTTGGTTTTGTTTCTAAGTAAAACAAAGAGTATCATCAAAGAACATTGACTATGAAATCACAACTTATATAGTTTTCAAAATGTGATATCAAATGGAAGTGTTTTTTTTTCAGAAATCTCTTAATGACTATTGAAGTGATGAATAAAATTGACATGGATTCTTATCATGTCTTTATTTCAAATGTACTGTGCAGTCCCCATCTTTAGGGAGATATGAACCTACCACTTGCAATGGGTATACACAGGCTTATATAACAATGAAATTAAACCATTAAGGACTGGGTTGATTAAAGGTTAGACAGAAGGAGCCAGAATTTGTACAGGGAGGGCATAGGATTCATAGCCACAATTTAGTAGCTGGTTATTGATTCTCAGGCCCAGACTCTGAACTTATGGATGAGTCATAGGAAGATAGTGTTGAACTCAAATATTAGTAAACCTATGAAGGTATTAGTAGAAATGTGCATCAGAGGCCATGGTTTTCTCTGCAGTGCAGCAGGAAGCAAAGGGTATGGCAACATACCTAATTAATAAGTTAGAACAGGCAAAGAAGATCATGGCAGATTCTCCTGTGATAACCATGCAAGATTCTTGTGTGTGCACATATGGGTAATTCCCTAATGAGTTCTGTCTTCAAAATGCAATATATTAATATTTGCCATGTTTTATAAAACACACTTATGGTAGACAGTAATTAGAATATCAGCTGAGATATCAGGACTCAAACTGTCATTTTCTCTCTATAGCTGATACTCTCCATTCAAGATTTTTGTGGCCAAAAAAACAAAAAAAATGCTGGCAATGAGTTAACTCACCAGCTGCTTCATGGCCTTCTAATCCTGGCGAGTTGAAAACCCATTGAAGATTTCTATATCACACAAAGAATAATTGCCAACACTACTTTTCTTAACTTGGGTAATGATAATAATTGGAAGCTGAATTCATTTCTTCCTTGATTTATTATTCATTCATCAGTTCATTTGACAGTCAGATGTGAAGCACTTTTAGTGATCCAGAGACTATAATTCCCTAGAACTTCCATTTCCTTGCAGCTCTCTTCCTGTGTTAAAAAGTTCTCACTGCCTCTGCGGTCGTTTAATGCCTTTAAACATATAATTTTTTAAATTTATCTTTCGTTTCAGTCCATTGCTTCTAGTTGTTCTTAGCAGGAGGTTGATTCTGACCTACAATAAACCATAGGAAGTATTCACTTTGCAGGGTAGTGTAAGACCATAAAAATGATCACGCAATTTGAAATCATGCAAAATGATCTTAATAATCAATAGCAAAAATTTTGATTATTCTGTAATCTTTGAAAATTCTTGTCAAAATATTAAAACTTTTATTTTCATTTATAAATATATAGCAATGAAAAAATAGTAATGCTAATGTTTATTTAGTACCCTGTAATTTAAAACATTAAAGGCATCAAGCATTAAAGTGTTTTGTTTCTTTTCTCTGCATTCCCACCATCTATTATTTTTATATGTAACAATATTGCACATATACCCCATAAACTGATATAAATTTAAAAAGTGTTTTATTTCTCTGTAGAGAACTTATCCAGAGTAATTTCAACCGTGTTTGATTTCTTCTTATCATATAACTTATGAAACAGAGCAACAGTTTTTTCCTATGCTTTGGGGAATTGCCATACTCTTTTTCTAAGATTGGATCATTTTGTCCTTTGTTTATTCAATGTCATGAAATATTTCTAAGAGTCCCTTTAATGTGAACATTTTTTGCTGGCATTACTTCCTCTAGGACAGCATCATCCTTTTTGTTACAATGACTTCTCTCAATTTGGTCACTAAATTCACCTTTACGAAGTTCCTCTGGCCGTATATCTAGAGTCCCTCAAATGGTACTCATGTTAACATTCCAGTGGTCAGCTATTTCTTCCATAAACCCATATACATTCTATTTGAATTTCACTTCTAGCATTATCACTTTTTGCTTCTTTTTGTTGCACTTACATTTTGTTGCTCAATTCCCTCTTTGGATTATCCATTTGTGTAAAATGTCACATGGGTTTATCATTGGAAAACAAGGAGGCAACACAACTATGCACTTTGCTGTCTGTGTGAGAACTGAATAACAAATACCCAGTAATCAA
Source organism: Avahi laniger (assembly GCA_963575035.1). Lineage (NCBI taxonomy): Eukaryota > Metazoa > Chordata > Mammalia > Primates > Indriidae > Avahi > Avahi laniger. Next base: position 13,808 of record CAUYSK010083169.1, on the reverse strand, counting down.
TCACTGACAGACTTTTAAAGAAGGGACCTGATTTGTTACCAATCATGATACACAATGGTATTTATGGAGTGATCTGTAGACTGAAGAGCTGGCAGTAAAAGATTATATTTTAAGCAATTTCTTACAGTTAATATACTGTGGTAATTGAAATTTGAATGATGTTCTCCAGGACTGGTGTTATGTAGCTAAATTGTGGTAACTGAAATATGTGCATATCAGGACCATGCAAAGGGATGACCGTATGTATAAAAGCATTTTCCACTTAGTAAAACCTCTTACCATGCATACAATTTATTTTGGTGAAATCACCACGAAGAAGCACTTTTCTCAGGATCTTGACCAAGCATTTCACCAGACAATGACAAATTCAGTAGCCTAACTCTTGCTGCTTGGCTAGCATCTCAGTATTTTGAGGTATTCTTTGAATAACGAGGAATTCCTTTATACAACAAACATTTAATGAGGCATTGAATTTAGAGTTCAGTACTAAACAAATAGGATATGAAAAAAATTCAGAAACTTCACAGATCACAAATGTAAAATTACATGTGAGTGTTAATGGAAACAAGAAATTTCACTTGACTGACTATGGACCAAGTCTAAAAGGGGAGAAAGCCAGATGGAATATTGTGAATAAAATGATCCCAGCTATTGCACATGGCTATAACTCTGCAATGAGATAGAGAATGCTGTTGCTGGATGCCAACTCTGGTGCCACTATAAAGATGAGCCAACTGAGCTGCCAATGTTTTATAGTTTTTATCTGGTTTGTTCATTACTTATAATCACCAAATTATTTTTAGTATTTTTACTTAGGTAGAGTAGCATTGGAGGAATTTCATTTATTATATGAAAAGACAGACAAAATATGTCCCCTGATGTGACATTGTAAAGTTGACTATGTGGCACAGAATAAGTAATGTTCTGTTACTCAAGCTTTTGCTATCACTGTTGACTCATTGAATGACAGTAGAAACCCACTTAAATTTTTTTATGTTTTAGTTTCCAAGCTGTTTAAGAGTGATAATAAGACCTTGCCCACATTGTGGATATGTGGGATTTATGAAGAAGTGATTCTAAACTATTTTCAAAATTTTGGATATAAACTGTTGAAGTTATTTTAAATATAGTTACTGAGTTATTACTTGAATCAAACTATTGTAGTAATTGATACTTCCTAAAGTTAAAACCGTTTTTAATATTATATACATGCCCAAATGAATCATATTTAGATATTAGTGCCAAATTAGGGATTTCATAAGAAGTAGTAGTATAGGTAATGTGACAGCTAATATTGAGGCAACATAATTGTGCTTTTAAGTGCTTCATAAAAGGATGTGTTATATTTAACCACACAGGAGTGCCATTTTTTGCAGGTCAAATACGTTCAAGTATTGGAAATTTCATATACTTTAACCTAAATAAAAGGCCGTGGATTAATTCTGTTTCTAGTCTTTAACCTCTCTTTAAATCTTGGTTTCTTAATTATAAATTGAGTATGATGCAGTTCACCCTTTCAAAAATATAGATATTTTTCTCTCTCATTTTATCCCTCTATTTCTGTCTATCTCCTACCTGCCTATCTAAACATCACGATAGATCCTTCATTTCTTGGCTGTGTGAAATTGACTAAGTTACTTAACATCTCTAAACCTCAATTCTCAACTATAAAATTGAAATAATAATAATACTAGTAAATACTAGATTGGACTCTGTCCAGATTAAGGAGGCAAAATATGTTAAGCATTTAAAATAGAACCTGGCACACAGAACATGTTTATCCAATATCAAGTTTTATTTTAGAACCTTAGCACAGATATTAAGCATTATTCCTCATGTTTAGTGTTATCATTATATTTTTATCTAGTCAGAAAACTTTCTGTTGTCTGGCAGGATCTAGGTGTGATTAATAAGATATTCTGATTAACAAAAGTACTGTATCTGTCATTCAATTGTACCTAATGAGTAGGCAGTTTAAATGCTTAATTGAATTAATTTCCCATTTAAGAAAGAAATAGATTACATTTGACTTCCAAACCATTCAAAATTTAATTTGTTCATCAATTACTAAGAAAGTATTTCAGAATGCTGTAGAGCCTAAGGGTCTTTCTTATAACCATCTGTTACAATTGCATTATGGGTGTGTAGATGAGTCAGTTAATAGAGAATGTTAGTCAATAGAGTGTTGGATAAAAATAGATTGTATTGTGTTATCTAATTGATTCATCTTTAATTCTTTAAAGAAATTTCTCACTTTCATTATTGGCAGGCACAGTTTTCTTTTTCTGTTGGTAACTTATTCTCCATAAGTGATCATCTAAATGGAGTGACTCATATTGGAAGGTACTGCTATAATGTCTTTTCTACAAATATCTGTGATAATCCATTGGAAGGCACTGGTATCCATGTTGATCTTGTCCTCTTTGATAGACAGTTGTGCCAAAGCTGCTTCATTTGCCCCCATTTAACCATATTCAAATCCATTTTGATTCTGACTCTTGGCTCCATCTCTGCCATGAGTGACTATGCTTCTCTTTGGACTTGATGCTTCTTTCTGGCCTCCCTGTCTTTGACTCTTGGCTTTCCTTCAAAGATTTTGGCCTGGATTTGGACAAGGAAGCTCTTCAGAGGGCCCTGAATACTATGACTTCCTCAGAATCTGTTTCTCTAGCCTTAATAGGCTGGACCAGTGACAGACTGGCCTTTACTGGCCAGAGGATTCAGCTAATGCAAAAGAGCATTGAGAAATTGGGGCTTTCCTCAAGGCTCTATCAGAAGCTTTGAACTTATGCAGAATTACTTCCCTTAATAACCTTCAATTACTCTTGGGGAAAAATGGGATTTGTAAGTCAAAATAAATGCTTGAAGCTTTAGGAGAAACATCATTCAAAGTATAGAGCTCTGCTGACCTCTATACTAAATTAGATCCTTATCTCACACCATACACAAAAATCAACTCAAAATAAATTAAAAACTTAAACATAAGACCTGGCACTGTATAACTACTAGAAGAAAACATAAGAGAAAATATCTGAGAACTTGGTCTGGGCAATGATTTTTTGGATATAACTGCAAAAGCACAGGCAACAAAAGCAAAAATAGAGACACATGATTACATTGAACTAAAATGCTTCTGCATAGCAAAGAAAGCAATTAACAGAGTGAAGAGGTAACCTATGGATTGGGAGAAAATATTTTCAAGTCATATATCTAATAAGGGATTAATATACAAAATATATAAGAAACTCAACTCAATAGCAAATATAATAATAATAATAACCAAATTTAAAGAATGGGCAAGGGATCTGAATAGATGAATAGGAATTTCTCAAAAGAAGACATACAAATGGCCAACAGATGTATGAAAAAATGCTCAACATTGCTGATCATTAGGGAAATTCAAATTAAAACCACAATGAGATATCACGTTACACCTTGCACCTCTCAGAATGGCTATTATCAAAATGATGAAAGATAACAAGTGTTGGCGAGGATGTGGAGAAAAGGGAACCTTCGTATACTGTTGGTGGGAATGTAAATTAGTACTGCTATTATTGGAAACTGTATGGAAGTTCTTTAAAAAATTGAAAATAGACTTACCATATGATCTAGAAATTCCAAAAGATTTGAAATCAATCTATCAAACAGATACCTTCACTTCCATGTTTATTGCAGTACTATTCACAATAGCCAAATGATGGAATCAACCTAAGTGTCATCAACACATGAATGGATAAAGAAAATATGATATATATATATATATATATACAGGTTGGAATACTATTCATCCTTATAAAAGAAGGAAATTCTATCATTTGTGTTAACATGGATGAAATTGGAGAACATTATACTAAGTGAAATAATCTAGGCACAGAAAGACAAATACCACGTCTCAATTATATATGGAATCTAAAACGATCTAATGTATAGAAGCAAAGGGTAGAAGAATGGTGGTTACAGAGACTGAGAAGTGGGAGAATCGGGAGATAATGGTCAAAGGATACAAAAATCTCAGGAGAAATAAGGGTTGTTTGGGTTTTTTTGGAGATCTATTGTACAGTGTGGTGAATATAGTTAATAATAGTGTATTGTACATTTCAGGATTGCTAAGACAGTAAATTTCGAATGCTCTCACTACAAAAATAATGAGTATCTGAGGTGACGAATGTTAATTAGCTTGACTTAATTATTCCACATTTTATTCATAAACATCACTTTTTACCTCACGACAAGGGTCCCCAACCTATGGTGAGTTGTTTAATTATTTCATTATATATTATAATGTGATAACAATGGAAATAAAGTGCACAATAAATGTAATGCGTTTGAATCATCCCAAAACCATCCCCCTACCATCCCAGTCTGCAGAGAAATTGTCTTCCATGAAAACGGTCCCTGGTGCCAAAATGGTTGGGAACTGCTGCCTTATAATATATACAATGTTAAATTGTTAATTTACAATAAAATTTTTAAAGGGGTATTTGGACCCAGATGGTTAAAAAAAAAAGTATAAATGCTATTTAAAACACTAGGGTTACATGGCTGGCTGTCTGTTTCTTTATTCTGCAGTGCTACTGAATACCACCTAAGCATATCAGAAAATGCAGCCACATGCTTCTCCTGTAAAAAGCCTGGCACAGTGACATCGTCTGTCAATCTTCATAAGTACAGTTGGCTCTCTGTATCCACAAGTTCTGCATCCAAGGTTTCAACAAATAGGGAATTGAAAATGTTCAGAAAATAAAAACAATAAAAAAACTGCAACAATAAACATAACACAAGTTGAAAAACTATAGTATAACAACTATTTACATAGCATTTACATTGTATTAGATATTATAAATAATCTAGAAATGATTTAAAGTATATGGGAGGGTGTGCATAGGTTGTTTGCAAGTACTAGGTCATTTTATATAAGGGACTTGAACATTCTTGGACTTTGGTATCTACAGGGTTGTAGAACAAATCCCCCATGGATACCAAGGGATGACTGTGTTAGAGAAGATTTCCCATTTGGAAGAAAATGCAAGCAACACAAACCACTAGGAGTCAGATTAGAGAGCTTTCGTGATATTTGAGGTAAATTTCCCAACAAGCATTCTTGCAGGCATGATTAAATTCTGCATGATTTTCAAGTGTCACCTTAGAAATGAAGAGTTTCTCATTGTTTTATTTATAAGTCTGACATAAAACACTAATGTTTTCACATAATAAAATACAATAGAAATTGTTGACATTTTCAGTTTTCAATTAGCAATATTGTTTTAATCACTTACTTTGAAGTAAAAATTTGCACATTTATGACATTTATAAATGAAAGTATTTGGCTGACTGATTTTAATGGCTGAATCATGAGATGCATATTTCAGAAAAGTGAAAACTGCTATTTTTTCTATTATCTAGTTAGCGTTCCAGTGTAGCCGTTTGTTTTAAATATGTCAACTTTCTTTAAATGTTGCATTTAGCAATCACTAATTGCTGTATGCTATTTAAGTGATCTGGAAACATCTGTAGGCCAAAGTCAAGGTCAATGATCTGAATATGGGAAAAAGATTCAAATATTTTTTATAAGGCCAAATAAAGTATGATATGAGACTGACCTGAAGCTGGGAAAGGTCATGTTAGCAAAGAATTCCAACCAATTACAAGATCCAAGCAGATGGGTACTAGTGCTTGGTAGAGGTTAAAGTTAAAGTGCTTCAGAGTTGGCAGTAGCTCAGGGGGTTTCATTCATCAGGGAGACCTAGTGGTGTGCTCTGGGGAACCAGATTCTAGAAAACTAGGATGTAGGCAAAGACAGAGAGGTTAGAAGATAGGCTACAAGAATAGTGGTAGAACAGTGAAGGAAAGCCAGGTATCAGGACTCAGAGAAAACAAAGAGCCAAGACAAAGTCGATGTTATTTTCCTAGGCTGACTACTAACATTACTCATTAGTCCCAAAGAATAGAGTAAGGATGGACCTATATGTAGGTAATAAAAATGTTAACTTTTCTGTGTTAAAGTGTTGTAATTAAGGATGCCAAACAGACTATCGTAACAAGAGTCTTGTCTAAGATGCTGGTAGAGAAAGAGGAAATTCAAGGTGGATTCGAAATGCATTGTGAGGGAAGAACTGCTTGAATTTGCAGATTAGTTGGAGGCGGAGAAGTTGTCTGTGAGCCTTTTAAATTCAGCGCACCTGAGACCAATTGCTAGAAAAAGGATAAGCCAATAGGAGATGCTCTCTGGGGTGAGGAGGAGGATCAGTTCTGTGTTAAGCATGCTGACTTTAATTTGACTGTGAAACAGTTATGGAAACAAGTGAGCTGTGTGAGGAAAAATATTGTATGTCTCACCACTGCAAATGTTCTTTTATTCTTCAAGTAACCATTTGTTGATATCAATAATGTTTTTATAGCTTGCAGTTAAGAGTGAACTATAGAAATGATAACAGAGAAGGAAAAACATCTCAATTTAAAAAGAATATTTGGCTGTTATTAATAAGACTAATTCGAAATTAGAAATATGTGACATTAAAGTATACAATTTTTTAGCTAGAGAGCCAACTTCGTTTAAAAATATAAAATATTGAGGCTGCAGACAACTCCAGAGGGTGTCATTTATATCATGCCATATATGAAAAAACACCCTAGAATTGTTCGTTGTATAATATAATCTGAGTAGCTGTCCTCAGTGATATCAGATAAAGTATTCATAAATAAATTTTAAAATAACATATGATTTGAAAGTAAACAAATATAACAAATTAGAAATAAAATGAAACAAAACATTCTCTTCCCATCCAACAAATTTTAAGCCTAAGAATAAACTGTACAAGAACTATGTGAAGAAAATTAAAACAACTTTAAAGGAGAATCTTAACAAAAAGATACGCTAAAATGGAGACATGTTCTGTTTTCCTGGATAGATGCCTCAGTATTGTAAACATGATAATTTTATCTTAAGTCAATCTATGCATTTAACATAGCTCCCATAAAAATCTCAATGACATATTATTTTTTTCCTAAATCTGACAATAGGGATTCTATAGTTTATCTGAAAAAATAAACATGAGAATAGCATGGACAAAATTTAGAAATGTATTGAGAAATATGTAGCATTCCTAGTACTTAGTATTATAGATATTATGTTAGAAAACTACAGTAACAGAAATGGGTATTGGTGTACAGATTAATAGATAAGTCACTTGAAATGAATTGAAAGTACAGAAAGAGATGTAATTTTAGATACAAATTTGTCATACTACAATGTTGGCATTTCAAATCTGGATTAAAAGATTAGATTATCCATTAAATGATATAGAAGCAACAGGTTAGCTGTATAAAACAAATAATAAATTTATATTGTTAAATTCTTTATTTTTAATTATTATGAGTACACAATAGTTACATATCCTTATAGGGTACATGTGATGTTTTGATACAGACATACGATGTGAATTAATCAAATCAGGATAATTGGGGTATCCATCACCTGAGGCATTTATCATTTCTTTGTCTTAGAAACATTCTAATTCCACTCTTTCAGTTATTTAAAAGCATACCTTAATTTGTTGTTGATTATAGTCAATTTGTTGTGCTGTTGCATACTGTTCATTCTGTCTAACTATCCAATTATATTTTTGCACTCATTAACCATCCCTACTTTATCACCTCCTCCCAACTACCCTTCCCAGCCTCTGGTAACCATCATTCTATTTTCTTTCTCCATGAAATCAATTGTTTTTTAATACTTAGTTCCCACATATAAATGAGAACATGTGAAATTTGTCTTTCTGTGCTTGGCTTATTACACTTAACATAATGTTCTCTAGTTCCATACATGTTGTTGTAAATGACAGGATTTCATTATTTTTTGTGGCTATATCATATTCCATTGTGTCTATGTACCACAATTTTTTTTATCCATTCATCTGTTGATAGACATTAAAGTTGATTCCAAATCTTGACTATTGTGAATAGTGTACAATAAAAGTGGAAGTGCAGATATCTTTTTGATACACTAATTTCCCTTCTTTTAGATGTATACCTAGCGGTGGGATTGCTAGAGTTCTATTTTTAGTTTTTTGAGGAACCTCCATACTGTTCTTCATAGTGGTTGCACTGACTTACATTCCCACCAACAGTGTATGAGGGTACGTCTTTCTCCACATCCTCACTAGCATTTATTATTGCTTGTCTTTTTGATAAAAGCCATTATAACTGATGTGAGATGATATCTCATTGAAGTTTTGACTTGTACTTCTCTGATGACTAGTGATGAACATTTCTTGACCATCTGTATGTCTTCTTTTGAGAAATATCTATTCAGATCCGTCACCCATTTTTAAATCAGATTATTTGATTTTTTCCTATTGAGTTGTTGGAGCTTCTTATATATTCTAGTTATTAATCCCTTGTCAGATGGGTAGTTTGCAAATATTTTCTCCCATTCTGTGGGTTTTCTCTTCACTTTGTTGATTGTTTCCTTTGCTGTGCAGAAGCTTTCTAGCTCGAAATGATTCCATACATCCAAATTTGCTTTGGTTGCCTGTGCTTTGGGGTATTACTAAAAAAGTCCTTGCCCAGATTAATGTCCTGAAGCGTTTCCACAATGTTTTCTTTTTAGCCTGTGGCACTAGAGGCATTTGGTTGTCATGGGAGCCAGTACTTAATGGAAATTGAATCTCCCAGCTTTAGTAAAGTCCATTATGGCAGTTCTCGAAGGGAGGAGGGGTGTACTTACAGACCCCTGCTGATCTGTGCTCCTCCACACCCTCCCAATGGGCACAGGCTCTCACTTGCTGCCTGACCCTGATACCGGGACCTCTCCCCTATGCCTCCCTGCCCCTCTGCCTGCACTGTCAGTAGGCAGATGTGCCAAATCTTTTCAGTGGTATGGTCACTAACTGAGGATGCCCTGCCAGCTCAGGGTAAAAATGCAGCCCCGGCACTGGAAGGGGGCCACTCAGCACAGAGAATTCCAGCAGCTGCAATGGTAGTGGGGAAGGGGCCACGGTCTTCCTGTACCACTCTGGAGCTGGGGGGTAGCACTTGTCTGTCTGTCCTCTTCCTCTTCATGGCTGTGGCATCATGACTGCCCTCCTCTCCAAGTCGCAAAGGCAGCCACTCTGTCTGAGGCAGGCTCGGCTGGGAGTATGCTCCCTATTGCCCGAGGCAGGCTCATTCACTCAGTGCAAGGCTTTCTGGACGTTGCTATGTGGTGGGTGCCACTACACGGCTATAAGCAGCCTAAACCGAAATTACTTCCTGGGATACCAGGAGTGGAGAAGATACAGAGGAGGAAGGCATCCAGGTGCAGGGATGCCAGCTCTCTGGTTCCTCGTGGCACTCCCCCACAGGATGAGAGCCCTGTGTCCCATTGCAGGCCTGAGGCACCTGGGTGGGGGAAAGGGAAAAATCTGTTACCCTTTCCCTGGGCTCTAAATCTCCCCTGATTTGGTTCATGCCACTTTCTCCCTTCTATCCTCCTCTCACCTATTCAGTTCCTGCTGGTGGTGTCCTAGGCTCCACTGGTATCAGACCCTGTGGTCCACTCCTGATCAGCTATCATCCTCCACTCCCCTCAGTCCACCCCCCAACTCCTCTACTGGGAAGGTCCGATAAGCCTTGACTCTAGTCAGACATCTTGAATTCCTCTCTATTCATTCTTCTTTATTCTTTTTTCTTCATTGTTGACTGACTGGATTAGTTTGAAAGCCTTTCCTTAAAGCTCTGAAATTCTTTCCTCTGCTTGGTCTAGTCTCCTTTGAAGCTGTCTGCAGTATTTTGAAATTTTCTAAATAACTCTTCCATTTCTTTAAGGTCTATTATATCTTTTCTTGTGTTTCTATCTCTGTAATGACTTTTTTCATTTTTTATTCATATCCTGAAATATTTTTGTGGCTTCTTTGTGTTGATTTTCAACTTTCTCCTCTATTCCATTCATCTTATTGCCATCCATATTCTGAATTCTATTTCTGACATTTTGACAATTTAGATTGAGTTCCATTGCTGGATACCTTATTGTGATCCTTTGCGGGTGTCAAACAGCTTGTTTTTAATGTTGCCAGAGGTCTTATGCTGGTTCCTTCTCATCTGAAACCTCTTCTTTCACCTTAAGGCAAATAAGTTTGCAGTGCACCTGTTCTCCTATGCTGGGAACTCTCCTACTTAGTGAAAAGAAGGAGAGGTCCCTGGCTGGTGCACTTATGTCCTTCTTCAGAGGATTGACCCAGTGAGGGAGGGACAGATGCACCAAGAGCCTGTAATGCAGCCGTTGCACTGCATCTACACGTTCCCCTCTGGTTGTCACGACCCAAGCCGATAGTGGAGGATATTCATATGGAATTGTGAGTTGGTCTTCAGGCTGCTGTTGGAAGGTTGGGCAGGGGGCTAGACAATTTCCTCTCCATGGAGGTGGGTGGCATGAGAGTTTGCTATGCTCAGACCACCCTGTGATGGTGGCAGTGGTGGCTGAGTGAGGCTATTTAGGTGGTGCCTCCAAATGTCAGGGCTGTGTGCATTCACTCTACTCAGTTCCAGGGGAAGTGGTGGTACATGGTGAGAGGTGGCTTCTGGAGAGGGAATGCAGTGGTGTGCGTGTGGGAGGGAGCTGTACCATGGTGGTCATGCAGTTCAGGCCATGGTTAGTGTCATCGATTTGCATGGTACACTGCCCTGCCAGGGTGCCAGCACATGGGGCAACTGGGACGTGCGGGCATGGGGCTAGGGAGGCTTGGCAGGTCACAAAAACTTGGCCGGCAGCTAGGCAGGTTGTAGGACCTTGGCTGGTTCCTGTGTAGGTTGCAGGAAGTTGTCCAGAGCCTAAGAGAGTCATGGGACATGGTGGGCACCTAGTTGGGTCAAGGATCCTTGGCTTTCACCTGGGCTATTCATGGGACCATGGCCAGTGGTGGAGTGGCTTGTTGAACCACAGAAGCTGGGCTGCTTGTTGCCAGTGGGGCTGAGAGACACATAATTAATGTCCCATCAGTGAGTTGCAGTGGCTGGGGCTCTTCCTCTGCCCAGGTCTAACTGTAGCAGGTACTGTGGTGCTACTCAGGCAGCGTGATGGCACTATTCAGATGGTCAGATGGCAGTAGCAGATGCTGAGTGCTGGTGGGTACCTAGTCTGCTCAGATCCCTTGAAGGCATTCTGTGTATTGTGTATACTACACAAAGCTGCAGTGTAGCTGACCTCTCTGTAGACTGGGTGCTCTGGTGCTGAGAGCTCAGAATGGCATCTGTTGAAGTGATCCAGAATCAGAAGCCAGGAGGACCCCACTGTGCCTGCTCTCTATTGCAATGCTGATGCAATGCACAATTTCCAAGCAATTTGCTGATCAGTTTGGAGGCCTGTTGTGGTGCGGGACCCCCTCATAGCTTGTGTTGCCATGTCTAGTGGGAGAATGTTTAGCCCCAAATATCTGTCCCCTGACCATTTACCATGTGTAGATGCTTCCCCCAGGTACCTTCCCACCTTACTGTGTTCCTCCATGACAGAGTGGCCCAATGCAAAGTCCCACAATCATTTCACTTCACAGATTCTCTCTCCACTCAGCACACTGGCATGGCACTGCCGGAGGATGGGAGATGGGTGGTGTCAGCAATATAAGACTGTCTTTTCTGCCCTCTTCAGTGTCTCTTTCCTTGATATAATCTTAAAAACCAGGTACTGATTTTTGGTTCTTCTGAGGTGTTTCCTTGAGTGGATACTTGTTGAATTTGGTGTTCATGTTGAGGGGAAATCATTGGAGATATCTATTTGGCCATATTGCTCCACTCCTTCTACCATGTTTGTTTGCAAATCATAAATTTATGTGGCCAAATGATACCTTAGAGATCCTGCAGATGTGTTAAAGATACAGATACAAAAATTAAGCAATAAAATGTATACTGAAAATGCTGTTGGAAAATAGTCTAATTTTGACATGAATGATGGATTTCATGAGGGGGAAACATGAAAGTAAGCAGTAAAAGCTATAAAGAGAATCATAAACTTGAGTACGTAAATATTAATAATGTCTAATTACTTAGGCATTCCACAAAATCTACTGGAAAATACAGCATAATGAAATAGAAATCCTTATCCCATAATAAAAGTTTTTACTAATTAATAACAAAAAGATGAATCCTCATAACAAAACATACTAAAGATATGAAGAGATAATCTACAAAATACAAAATATAAAGACAAAATACAAATATTTTAAAGCCTCAAATCGTCCTGATAATCAAAGAAGTTGAAATTTGCAAATATAAGTCAGTGTAATTTAAATATTAAAGTATGACTGAGACATAACTAAAAAAATGCAATGCAATCTCTCACATGAAAATAGATACACAAATTCTAAACCAAAAATGTTAACATATGTGTCATGGTTTAAATTGTGTCCCCCAGAATTTATGTTGATATCCTAACACCCAATATCTTAGAATGTGACCTTTTTTGGAGATAGGCTCTTTGTAAAGATAATCAAGTTAAAATAAGGACATTAGGGTGTACCCTAATCTAATATGACTGGTGTCCTTCTGAAAAAGGGAAATTTGAAGATGGATAGGTATACAAGGAGAATGCCATGTGAACATAAAGATGGTCATCTATAAGCCAAGGAGAGGGGGAGACTGGAACAGATCATTCCTTCATAGCCCTCAGATAGTACCAACCTTCTCAACACATTGATTGCAGGCTTCAAGCCTCTAGAACTGTAAGACAATAAATTTCTGTTGTTTAAGTCAGCCAGTTTGTGGTACTTTGTTATGTCAGCCCTAGAAAATTAATATAATATTTAATCCAGTAATACAGAGAAAGAACAGTATATTACAAATGAAGAAGATTTATTCTTGGGATACAAACTTAATTTTATATTCAAAAATCAATCAATGTAATTTAATACATTAAGAGAAAAAGATGATGAATCACATGATCATCGTAATATATGCAAAAAATTGAGAAATACAACCACCATTCATAATTTTAAAAAGTCGTCGTAAATTAGAAATATCAGAGAACTCCACAGTTTGATGAAGAATCTCTGCAAAAATTCTACAACAATCCTTATAGTTGATGGCAAAATATTAAAAGCTTTCCCTTAGAGATTGGGAATACGACAAAGATGCCTGTTATCACCGCTTCTATTCAACATAATAAAAAAAGTTGCCAATTCAAGATAAAGAAGTAAAATGCACATAGATTAGAATTAAATAAATAAAAAGGAATACAGGCTGGAATGGAAGAAATAAAACTGAAATAAAAGTGAGAAAAATTCAAAAGCATCTACAAATAAACTAATAGAATTACTTAGCAACATATAAAATATACAAAAATTATAAATAGCAGAAATAAACATAGAAATAAAAAGTTAGAAGATACTAATTATAATAGCATCAAATACTAGGAATAAACACAACAAAATATGTAGAGGTTCGCTACACTAAAAACTGCAAAACATTCTCAAAATAAAGAAGACCTAAATAATGAAGGTATATACTATGTTTATGGATTGAAAAATGCAATGTCCAGAAGTGTCAATTCTCTCCAATTTACTTTGTGGTCTCAGTGAAATCATGGTCAAAATCCTAATGGAATATATTATTCATTTATTTTTGGGAGAAGCTGATAAATTTAATCTAAAATTCACGTGGAAATCACAGGCCAAAAAATAGCAAAGTTAAACTTTTTTTTTTTTTTTTTTTTTTTTTTGAGACAGAGTCTCACTCTCTTGCCTGGGGCGAGTGCCATGGCGTCAGCCTAGCTCACAGCAACCTCAAACTCCTGGGCTCAAGCAATTCTTCTGCCTCAGCCTCCCGAGTAGCTGGGACTACAG